>APFE030053800.1:10967-87640 GCA_000404065.3 Pinus taeda
AGGGAAATACAATGGAAAATTTTTAGAGCAATATTGGGTACCAAATCCTGATGACACAGAACTTGGCTCTATTCCAATTAATACCATAGTGTGGGCATGGATGCCAAAGAAAGAACATTGCAAAAAGCCCAAGATAAATAAATATGGTGTAGAAGCCATTCTTGATCTACTTGAGCGAATATCTTAAGCGTAGGTTTATATGATTCGTGAATGTAATTTTTTTTGAAGGATCTATTAATATACATTTAGACACACTTTTCCATATTTGTTGTATATCAAATATTCTCTTCATATTCTTTTTGAAGTTTTATATTATTTAATATTTCAATGTAATCATGTGTTATACAAATTACATGACAATGCCATAAAATATTTAAGTTTTCAAAGCTTTATTTGACCAACATGACTTCTCACCATATCAAATATGCATAATCAAATTCAATAATGCACTTAAAAACATCTTCTATACTTGGTCTATTAAAAAAACAATGGAGTACTTAATTAGTATTCTATTTAATATAAACCATTTAAACACTTAATGAATAAATGCTAGACACTTGATATAATGTTTGAGGTGAGTTTTCCTTATTATAATTGATATAAATCAAATTCACTATTTTGTTGCCCTCTAATTTATAAAAGAAATATTTTGATCATTGAACAACACAACTAGAATTATAAAATATTTCCTCTTATAGATTTTGAATTGGTGCCAACATTGTACTAGTATAGTTAATTTGTACTCAACTTAGGAAAAATAGTTAGTGTCAATTTAAAATGGTCAATAATAGTAAGAAAAACAATATTAGTATATTGTTAAATAACTTTATAGGTAAGTTTTTTTTTTTGGTTCTCGCAAAATCTATTATTCACGAGTCAAATTTAATACATAAATATAAATGTTAATGATAATAGAAATAATGTAAGGAATCTAAGTTTTAGATGAATGTTAATATGTTCTTTTCAATATAATATCCTTAAACACTACAGGAATAAAAACTAAACATTTGAAATAAATATCTTAGTCAATTTTCTCTCTTTCTTGTTGTATTTGAAAATAATCAAATTGTACTACTTTGTTACTATTATAACTCATGATTGATTTTGATCATTAAAATGATTAGTAATTGAGACGAGAGGCTCATTTTACAGCCTAATATGGGGGGATGTGTAAGTTTGCCTATCCGTTTGTGCCCATTTAAAATAAAAATTATGTTCTAAATAGAAAAATATAAAATTGAATATTTTTTAAAGTAATTAGAAGTAAAAGAAAGGTGTAATTAGATGTTTAAATCTTATACTATTCACAAATATTTCAGCTAGATATACAGAGAAACTATTTGAAGATTTATGTTAACTAATTTATGTCAATATCAACTTCATATATATCTATATTTATAAAAAAAAAATTATGGTTAAAATTTGTATTTGGCCATATGAATACTCTATTTAGCATTCAAAAATACAATTTCAACAATTAAAAATAACACATTGTATCTTTCACTCTAAAAATGTTTGCACGTGAAGGAATGTGATCCCTACATCTTCACTTAAAATGGATCTATGATGGTATATATTGGACACATTACTATGATAATTTTTCATTAAATAACTTTATACTTAATATATAGCTTGCATATTAATCTATTATTCATTAAGTAAGCCTCAACCAATTTCATTTTTAACATAAAAGTACAAATAATAAATTATAAATAAATTATGCTACTACTCGCATCCAACATTTAATTTGATCCTAAAAAAATATTTTCTCCGCAACTCTAAAATGGTGAAAACTTCCTACAATAGTATGTAATAATGATGGTGATAATGATGATTATCATCCACTAAGACCAAATATGGTATATAAGAAGGTAAAAATATATTACTAAAAGTTATTTCAAATTTTATCCTTACGCTCAGAAAGCATTAAAAGAATTGTTTCAAGATCATGATAATTTTGATTAGTTAAACAATCAAGAAGGTTGGTAGCATCACAAATATTTTGAAATTTAATTCCAATATGAGTATAAACTAGATGACCTATGAAAATTTTTTAATCTTCAACCATATTACTAGTGTTGCTAAGGTGATAGACTTTTAAATTGTGCTAACACTCTTTTAGTAATAATCATAACCTAACACATACATGATATTTACTATATCAGAAGATAATTAAATGGGTTACTAATAGTAACATACACATCATTATTTTCATAAGATAACCTTAACGAACTTATCTTTTAATATAAACCATAAAAAATATTAAAATAAATAATGTAAGGAATCCAAATTAAGGTGTGAAAGAGTTGCTTTTGCAAGTTTATATAAATTTGTTTTATGAATTTTATTGTGATAATTTTTGCACAAAAATGATGAATATCTACATTAAAATTATTGAACTAAGTGACTTTCTAATTCCTCATTTTGAAAAAAACTTAATCTAGTTAAAGTTCTAAATAATGGTATATATTGGGCACATTACTCAGATCATTTGTCATTAAATAACTTTATACTTAATACAAATCTTGCATATTAATATATTATTCATTAAGCAAGTCTCAATCAAATTCGTTTTTTAAATAAACATACAAATAATAAATAATAAATAAATTACGCTACTACTTGCATTCAACATTTAATTTGATCCTAAAAAAAAAAATCTCCTCAACTCTAGAATGGTGCAAACTTCCTACAACAGTATGTAATTATGATGGTGATATTGATGATTATCATCTAGTGAGACCAATTATGGCGTATAAGAAGGTAAGAAGATATTACTAAAAGTTATTTTGAATTTTATCGTTACGCTCAGAAAGCATTAAAGAAGTGTTTCATGATCATCATAATTTTGTTTAGTTAAACAATCAAGAAGGTTGGTAACATCACAAATATTTTGAAATTTAATTCCAATATGAGTATAAACTGGATGATCTATGAGAGTTTTTTAATCTTCAACCATATTACTAGTGTTGCAAAGGTGATAGACTTTTAAATTTTGCCAAAACTGTCTTAGTAATAATGGTAACTTAACGCACATGATATTTACTATATCATATTATAATTAAATGGGTTAATAATAGTAACATACACATCATTATTTTCATAAAATAAGTTTAACAAACTTATCTTTTAATACAAATCATAAAAAATATTAAAATAGATAATGTAAGGAATCCAAGATTAAGATGTGAAAAATTTGCTTTAGCAAGTTCACATAAATTTGCTTTATAAAATTTATCATGATAATTTTTACACAAAAAATGGTGAATATCTACATTAAAATTAGTAAACTAATTAACCTTCTAATTCCTCATTTTGAAAAAACTTAAGCTAGTTGAAGTTCTAAATTCTAGATCCACTCATTACTTCCAAATTTAATGAAATATGTATTATCAGCAAGAAACGCAGTATCCTCTAGACCCTATTGTGATGATGATGTCCCCCGGTCTGTAGCCCAGGCATTATGGTCCAGCCTGCATATCCCGCTAGCTTCCCCGGTGCTATGTTTGCATACAACATGTTTCACACTCAGTACCACATACAAGTGATAGAAATATAAAATGCACCATAAAACATAGGAATTTAACGCTTATTGTTTGGTCCTCATGCTTTCCCGAGCAGAAGTGGCAAGTCAGGATCCCCCTGATAGTTCATCCCACTATAAGGGTAGTCGTCAATGTAAAGAGGCATATGGTCCCATTGTACGAAAAACTTAGGTCGGAACACTCGTCCGACTCCCCCTCCTCCTCCTCTTTGCAATAGTTGCCCCTAGCGATGCATCCTGGGCTCCTGTGGGTCCCCATCTCGGTTCTATACATGAGGATGGATATTGGGTATCTTCTCAAATAAGAACGCACATAGTACTATACCAAAATCACAGTCACGATTCACTCTCCTCCTACAAAGACTCAACTATCGTTTCATCGACGATAGCATCATATGAGCCCACCCATGGTAGGTCCCAACTAGAACACTCTCAACTAACATCATCTGCCCTCTAGGGACATGGTGCAATGCCTAGCTGGCCAAGACGTGTAGCATAAATACGACAATAGCCTTTGTCTCTAGCCTCTCTATATAAACAAATGGGATAGTCATGCCCTTGAATTGAACACTGTAACAACACCAGTAAAACTAAAATTAATGTCAAAAGGAAAACAATTCTTTCAATGAAATTATACCTGTACTTTCCGGCTGCGAAGTGACCACAAGATTTTGGGGACGACTCTCCTCCCAACCGTAGGCTCAATTGTGCAGGATTCTGCTACAACTGGTCACCCCCAAGCCCTCAATCAACGACTACTGCCAGTATTCCTAAGTCTTAGTATTCTCCAAGAGAATGAAGATAGAACCTCGAAATGATTGCCCCCTTCCATCCTCCTCATCATTCATTAAATAGAAAAAACATTGGAAGGGAAACTACATGCACACCCTCCATGTGTCTGCATGCTACATGCCCACCCTCCATGTGTCTACATGCTACTTTTTCTTTATTTTCCTTTGATTTTTTGATAATTTCCCCTTTTTTATTAGAGCTTTAATATGGTTATTTTTATTTATTTATTTTTATTATGATTTTATTTATTATTATCATTATTTTTATTATTACTTATTATTTTTGTATTATTTTTATTATTCTTCTATTTATTGATTGATTATTAAGGGAGGGATGTTACATACTCTCCCACTTTAAGGAACTTCGTCCCGAAGTTAAGTTTTTATTATTACTTATTATTTTTGTAATATTTTTATTTCTTCATGTTGCCAACACCCTCTGCTGAACTAGTATAACCAGCAGGCATCGAAAGTCCCCAACACCCCGGGAAATCTCAAGGAATCTCTGTCCTTTTTCCCACTTTCTGAATCAGGCTAGGCCTGACCCGGTCTGTATCCTAGTCCAAGGCTGGCCCCCAAGGCTCGCGCCTGACTCAGACCTCATCTGCCCCAAGACAGGCATCCGGTCCGTTACTCAATGACCATGGGCATCTCGTAGGCTGGACCACTCCCTCCACAACTACTAAGGCGCACAGCTGCAGGCATCGAAGTACTTTACATCCCTTCTAGACTTCGGCATCCCAATCCAATAACAGGCACCTAGCCTGGAACATCAGGCACCAAGCCTGGAACATGAGGCACCAAGCCTGGAATCATCAGGCACCAAGCCTGGAATCATCAGGCACCAAACCTAGAATTATCAGGCACCAAGCCTGGAATCATCAGGAACCAAGCCTGGAATCATCAGGCACCAAGCCTGGAATCATCAGGCACTCGGCATTCTCAAGATGGTCCCATAGCTCTTCAAGATCTATCCATCAAGAGCTATACACAAGAAAAACGAATCACTAGCATATGTAGTGTTGATTGAGTTTTGTCCCCAGCCCATATGGTGTTACTTATTCTCCCTCGTGTGTATGGGCTCGCACAAGATCATCAAATAAACCGGCCCTCTCGGCCCATTTGTGGAGTCCTGTGAATCATCGCATCTCAACATGCATCCAATGCATTAACCATACCATCATAGTATGATATGAATAATCCACGTGCCAACTCTTGCAAGGAACTGCATGCTTACACATGGCATGGAACTATTGCATGCTTCAGTTATACCATTACATTATTATATCAAGACATATCATGCGTTAACATAAATGAACCACATGTCAATAATCCACATATTATAACATCATAATTCATATGCCACGTTATGCATATCATATCCGTCATGAGTATTGAACATGAAATACTTATCATCAGGTAGTACATGAAAATGTCAATATACCTTGACATAATGTCATAATTTCTATGCATATCGCTATTATCGTATAGATACCTTATCCCTATAAGAACCATATGTACATCAAACATATCATGATATCCTCGTTAGTACATTTTCATCAAGGTGTCAATCACTTTTCAATAATCATTTCGACATCTAAGTACATCGTTAAATTTCCTTTGGGAAGGAAGAATATATGCCGAGAGATTAAGACTCAAGATGATAATTATTAGCATATCAAGATTATAGGATTACATACTTTGCCAATGAATTACTGAATCATAAAAGTATAGCTTAATTATGTCATATAATGAGATATTAATGTGAACAGAGAACCCAAGAATCTGTATGAGGAAGCAATGAAGAACTAATGAATGCACAAGACTTTAAGCTATACTAACATTATGCTGCTGTCAAGAGTCTGATTGCTGTAGCTTATTGCGAAGAATATATCTGTCTTTAGATACCAGATTGGATAGCTAATTAAAGAAAAATTGCAATGTGATGTGAGTCACTAGATGATCCAATCCATCCACTAATTCACCTTTCAAATGATCATTGAATGCAAGATAAGGAGTACTAATGGTCTAGATTCTATCAATCATGGAGATGTGGTTCAATATCCACCAAAAGTCGAAGAAGTGCTTCGAGTCTCATGACTAAAGAATCTTTTTTCTATTACAAGATTACCATCAATCCTATGGAACGTAACAGAAAAATGACATTTTCCTTTTAATCACATTCAGTTACTATTTTCATGTCATGTGTTAAAAAGAAAGAAATACGGTTAAATTTTGTTATGACAGTATAAAAGTTGTATTGATTTTTAGTTCAGTAAATTTGGTATATGGTGAAGTAATATTAATATATGCCATAAAATTTATGAATCAAGCATAAAAATATTCCACACCATAAAGAAAAGACACTGCCACCTGATCCAGAACCGGATCGGATGACGGGGAAGGTCATGCCTCCCCAATACAAAAAAATAATGATTTTATTAATTATATGGTCTGCCTGCAAGTGCACCCGCGAAGGCAACACCATTTCAAATCCCTTAAATTATAATACAATTAGGCGTAAAATTTCCTGCCTAAGATAGAAAATTTTAAACTTGTCGAGAAATTTGTCCATACTGATCAACCTCATATTGTGGTTTGAAACATTCAGGCACCTGCAATCTGGTGATATACACTTACAAATTTACAGACTTGCTATATGGCTTCGTATATAGCTTCGTGTGATCCGCCGCACCTCCGGTGTCCAAAATCTGAAAAAGCAAAGCGGTACTAGATCCGCAGAATTAACAAACAATGAAATGAGTGTACCCCACTGATGTAAATGGATTATCAAACGCTGAGCGCAATAGCGGAATAAAATATAGATGTGGAGGTATAACTAACTGTAAAAAGATTCATCTATCTACAGAAGATTCACCCATTGATTAATTGAATCCATGGAAATCTACGTGCGATTCCTCATTCGAATTACGTGGGAATTCAATGGTTAAATTGTTTGCAGATAGATGTGTTATCAACAGGATTTGTTCAGGATGAGATGTTGGTTCATGAATACAGCGTAATTTATAAAGCTATTAATCAGAATGACTGAATGAACCTACCTGAAGATAGACAAGCAATAGCCAAGTCTGTTGGTGCCCTTGGTTTGTTGGTAAAACTTTAGAGTGGGGTGGGGGAGGTTGTGGGTTCCATTCCCCCTCCCTCTGTCTATATTGCTACACAATTTAAATTTGTTAATGAATTACAGTTTCGAAATCCAGATGAGATAGAAACGGTCAAGTTGAACACATAGATGAGGCTTTGGTGTCAATAATAATAATATAAATGGAATTTCCATGCTCAAGACATGTACAGGGACTCGATCCATTTCTTCATCTACAGAGTATGATGACTAATACAAAAAGTACCCATTACGATAATGTCACTTAATGTTCAACAATAATGATTACCACCAATTTCTCAGTCCAATTTCTTTATTCACCGCCTCATTGGTCTTTGCTCGAGCCATAAGTCCAAATGATACACCTCTTTGTCTGACATGACGAAGCATCTTTATCCCAAAAAAACCAACTTCTTCAAAACTCACTATAAAAAAATCCATCAACACATTTGGATAGTGGAATTCAATAAATAGTGGAGGTGGACGGAACTGTGAAGCACATTTGTGGAACAACATTTACAGAAGAAAAAGGCAGACATAGGAGGATAAGCAAATGTATCAAGGTGTATATTCAAAAGATGAGAAGGCAACAGATGGCCCCCAAAAGACAAAATAGATAAAGCCTAACAAGCCAAGCTCACAAAGAGATGTCATAATGAATATTCAAAAGTTGTGACAAAAACAAAACAAGTAAAATCGCTAGCAAAACAAGCAAAGTCACTCGAAGCAGATACCTTGCTCCATGAAATCCTACCATAGCAATCTTCCTGTTGTTGAGAGGGTCATTTGCTGTGTGAACAATCTAACTATGGCAGTGCTATAGTACACATTATCTAGCATTCTTGGATTCTTAAAAATTAACTATAAGATATATCAAAACAAAACATGCCACTCCTATTTTCTATGCCCATATAAAGAAAGCCATTCTATGTGAAAGACTATTTGGACAACTTTTATTGTTATTCAGCTACTATGATGATCCCTTCCATTTCACAAACACTATGATGTACCGTTCCGTGTAACAAGTAATGCGGCTCAAAAATAATCAAGCATCCATGTAGCTTAAGTGCCATGTCTCACTATTAAAAGTTTCTAACAGGATGAAATAATTAGGAGTGCAATAAATATCTCATTCTTTCACTTTAGCATTAACTACTATCAAGTTGTAAGTTCCATCCATAGAGATCTGCTAATAGGAAAGTATTTTTACTTTGAAAATCTAGACTGAAAGTTAAGATACAGCCTTGAATTTTTACAGATTTTCTATCCGTTTGACTTGTTTTGAAATTACAGTAATAGTGTTTTACTAGCCATAATTAAGTTCAATGATTCATAAAGAATTACTCGTGAAATCAAATTTAACCAAAACATGAAAGGAATATTCCTTGACCAACATGGATATTTAACAAAATAAAAGAATCTCTTACTTGTTACAGTCATCTTTGATAGGGAGTATAAGATTCAGCAATGTAGAATCCCCAACAAGAACATAAATGACTCCAAACCGAATATACCATCTAAATCCCCTTATATAAATTTTGGTTTCAATAAAGAGTAATGCCAGCATAGTGCCCCAAGTGATGCTCTTAATTAGCAAAGTTACAACCTGCAAACTAAATTTTGCATCACTATGCTGAACCCTAAAAGGGCGTGAGACTGATATAACCCAACCACCCAGTCAAATACCAGATTATTGTCACTTTCCAAAACAAGGATTTGAATCAAAAATCTCTGATAACAATTAATTTGGAAAAAGTTCAAAACGTCTGTTTTGAAAAACTGATAGATTGATTTCAATAAAAGTTACTAATAAAAGTATTAGACAAAGGTGATTTAAAGAAAACATTCCCTATAAAAATTTCCCTTTTTCTTGAGTAGCCGAAGAAAAATTTGAAGCAAGGGGTTTTCAAGTAGTGGAAAGATAAATAATTCTAAATAATAGTCAAATAAAAAGAACTTTTTGTTGATTTTCTTCGAAATTTATTTAGATGGATACTTTATGTTCTTGTTCATTACAAAACTCCTTTTCCAAATGAAACATTGCCCAATAATACTGCTAACTTTGCAAGAAAGTATTACAACCTTTTGAGGGGGTATCAGTATGAAACTATATCAATAATGAAGTAATATTAATATACAACAAAAGAATGCGAGCTAGTTTCTTATAACTAAAGAAATTTACAATACATAAATAAATTATAATAATAGCACAAGGTTAAATCTCATAAATGATAGAAACCGAAGACTAAAGGCCGTATCCTGCTAAAATTTAAATTGTTCAGATAATTTTAAATGCATCCAAATGAGTAATTGGAATCAAGTAAACCAACGCAGAAAGATTTCATTTCTTAAAATCATAATGCCTATCTACAGTTAGGGAGAGTTTGGTATTGGTCATATTTTATCCAGCATATGTTCCAAAAGGAACACCTAACAGAATCACTGTAAAGAGAGGTAAATAATTATGATTCTCTTTGTATTCCAAATATTTGCAAGTGTTTAAGCTGGTCCCGATCTTAAGCAAGACTAATTATTGATATCTATTCACACTTGTTAAAAGAACTTAACAACAGATCAAATTCAAATATGCAGTTAACTTGTGTGATTCTTGTGGATCAAGCACAATACGCTCCATTCAGGTTTTACTTGATTACAAAATTTCATTTATTTGAAAATTCTCCAGCTAAATAAAAATTAACTTCAAATGAATAAAAGGCTATTAAAAAGCCATTCTAAGACAGTTATGTTGAACACGTTTATAATCGCTACTGTAGAGAATCAATGAAAGAGATTCAGAACATATTTTTGGGCTTTCTTTGGTGCCCTTTTTCATCCAATCTTGCTGTAACAGAATTAGCAGAGCACCTGGTGAACGAGCCTGTATTAGTCTATCTCCTCACTAGAAGTAAAAGGCTGACACTGAGGAGACATATAGATGTAATTGTGATGAGAAACATATCATAAGAAATGAAAAATGTAAATGCAAATTAACATGATGAGAATGACGCAGATGATGATGATGGGTGTTTTTTCAGGACAATCGTCTTATAGACATGTCTATTCGGCGCCGCAATTTGGCAAATGCACGGCAAGTGTTTGAGAAAATGCCCAAACAAGATGTCTCCTCATGGAATACCATGATTTCAGGATATGTGAAATGCATGAGATTAGAGGATGCATGCCAACTGTTTGACGAAATGCCGATTCACGGATGTAAATCATGAATACACCAAAGCTCCATGAAAAGTCAAGAAAGACAAGTGCAAGTCTAATGATAAGAATTCTAGCACAAATTAAACTAAAATTTTCGATGCAACTCATCAGCTATTTCAGTAAAGGATTAAAGAAACAGCATAACCTCCGATGAAATTTAGTTTTCCCTGTCTCAACCAATTGCGTCATAGAAGATGGTGTGGAGCAGCACATAAATCAGACGAATTTCATATTAATTTCTAAAACAACCCAAATGTTATGTTAAAATATTGCAGATCAAGTAGATGATAACTTGCTTTGATGAATTAGTTGATGAATGATTGCAAAGAACTTGATAAAAGAGGAAAAAGGTCACACAAACGGCATAGTCGTTCGACAAATTAGGCTTTCCCTTTCTTGAAAGAACAACGCCAAAGGCAGCATCTGAATCGCATCAATTTCATTTTAATTTAGCAACTAGGATTAAAGTACAACATAGGTATTATTCATACAAGCATATAAGAAAGCCAAGCAAATAATACGAAGTCAATGAAGCTGCTTGAGGGTTTTCGGTTTTTCCAGCCAGAAACTTATCTTGAAATGCTGACGAAGCAGTTTAGGTCGATTCAAAAAAAAAAAACGCTTTATCGGGCAAGTCCCAAAGAGTACATACAGCTCAGTCATCGAAATTTTCGTTGGGATGGAAGATGCTCCCAACAAACAAAAACAATACCTTGAACCTGTAGAATGTACATGCAAGCAAAGTACATACACAATAGATATATGAAATTCTATTTCATTAATCAATTATGTACATACACATGCACCAAAATCGAGAATCAGAAACTAAAGCACCAACTAAAACAGATAGCAGATAAACAGGTGAGAAAGGCGCAGCCAGAACAAGAGATTAGGCAGGAGGAGGTCAACAAATAGAAGAAACAGGGTCAAATCCAAACCCAATCTAAGGAACAGATTAAAATCTCCAAATCTTCGACAGAACTAGAAGGCTTTCACCTAGGAATGGAAACACACAAAATAATCACCACAAAAGAGGTGAAGAACATAATACACAAGCAACATGAAAGGAAGAACATGTCAACAAATGTCATTGTTAAAGGCATATTAGAAGAAAATGAAAATGAAGGTCCAACCACAATAGCACAGGTTGGTCTAGTTCAATTAAATGAGCAGAAAGGGGCGGAAATTTCGGAGCAGTTAGGCAAGTATGGCTATTAAACGTAGGGTAAGCAAAAGAGTTAGAAATGGTCACCAATGAAGATATTAATCATCCACGCAAGAAGAAAGGCAAACTGAATCATCGAATGTCAAGGAAGTGAGACAGGGAACTCAGGGAAATCAGAAGTGAAGTCTGGTCATTTTCAGAACAAATAAGTGAAATGTCGAACACAAATATGGTTCCCTACACTCGAAACCTACCTACTTTAGTTAAAAGCAAACCTAATGGAGATGCATAAAAATTTATATAAAAATTTTCTGAGAGCTAATGAAATATTATGCATATTATTCACAACAGCACACTGATAAATAACAAAATCATTAAGCATATAACTATATTTCCAAAGCTATCTCCTAAACTAAAAAAGGCTTGATTACAGTAATTCGAAAAAGATCAATAATAAGTTTTTAAATTCGAAACCACGCAAGAAAATTGGAAGCCGCCATTAACTGTCCATATATAGTATAAATAAAATCTAGACCCTATATTATGGTCGAGATCCGTCCACCAAAATTCTCAAAGAAATCAGTGCGAACGGAAAACCCAAAATATATTATTTAAATTCGAAACCGAAGATGAGACATCAGATAATAATAACCTCATCACCATGCAATTACTTGGAGGGCAGATGAGGGTAAAAAAAAATTTTATGCCGCCTCTTCGAAGTAATCAACCTGTACTTTAAAACAAGTCAGGTTAAAATTTCCAACAAGTATAATTCTGGATGCCCATAGGCTCTAACGATTAAACCAGCTCTGATACCATATGTAACAACACCAGTAAAACTAAAATTAATGTCAAAAGGAAAAAAAAATCTTTCAATGAAATTATACCTGTACTTTCTGGCTGCGAAGTGACCACAAGATTTTGGGGACGACTCTCCTCCCAACCGTAGGCTCAATTGTGCAGGATTCTGCTACAACTGGCCACCCCCGAGCCCTCAATCAACGACTACTGCCAGTATTCCTAAGTCTTAGTATTCTCCCAAGAGAATGAAGATAGAACCTCAGAATGATCGCCCCCTTCCATCCTCCTCATCATTCATTAAATAGAAAAAAACATTGGAAGGGAAACCACATGCACACCCTCCATGTGTCTGCATGCTACATGCCCACCCTCCATGTGTCTGCATGCTAAATTTTCTTTACTTTCCTTTGATTTTTTTGATAATTTCCCCTTTTTTTTATTAGAGATTTAATATGGTTATTACTATTTTTTTTTTTATTATTACTTATTTCTTTTAATATCATTTTTTATTATTATATTACTTACTTATTTTCTGTATTATTTTTATTAGTTCTTATTATTTATTATTGATTATTAAGGGAGGGATGTTACAAACACCCCATCAACAATGGCACTTCAATAACTCAGTAACGTTCCTCCCACGAGGTAACACTAGATGAATATCTCCCACCACTCTAAGGGGAGATAGTCTGGTCAAGAAGTAAATATCCTGTAATGTGAGCTCGATCTTATGCCCTTGCACAACAAATATCTCTTGGTCTGGATCCCAATAGCTCACAATTCTTGATAGCAAGGGCTCACCTGCCCTCATCAATGGGTTCTCTGCCAACTTGAGAACCCCATAACGAGCCAATTTCCCTCGAACCACTTGATCTCCTTAGATCTCAGATCGACGAGTATCCAAGTCTCATTCAAATGAATTGATTTTCATCTCTACATATATGCAAAACACCACAGGTCTTATCAGTTCAGAAAACAAAACAACAGGCTAGGCTGATCAACCTGCAGCCCCCACCAGGCTAGTAGACCAACCCTTCCTCCAACCCCAAATCATAGTTTTCAGCCTAGAAATTGAAAGCTCACTAGTTTCTAGTTGTTTCCTACATTCCAGATCAAACTTCTAGGCCCAAAAAGTGCAGTGTGACTGTGATCAAGGGCAAGGGTCTCTCAGGGAGCTGCCAGGTGCCAAAAATTAGGAAATAAACCACTAAAATTGAAGAGATGAGTAAGGCCACCTACTTGAAAGTCGTAGATCCCGATTCTAATGGTTGGTTTGTCTACTACAATCTCCACAATATTTAGGGCCTTTTCCACCTCTCCAAATTCACCACAACTCACTTAGCAAATGAATCCAAATTGGAGGGAAAACATCCGCTCATACAAAAAGACACAATTTTTCTATTGCCCATTGTGACTAGACCATAGCAGCATTTGATAAACCCTAAGGACTTTTGAAAATCTCTCACTGAGCTCTAAAATGGGTCTTCTTCAGTTTCTGATGATTTGACACTTCATGAAGAAACCATTTTTCCAAGTAGGTCCCTTTGTCTCCCCTCAAAATCAACTTTCATCATAAATTGACACTTGTACTTTGAGGTCCACCTCCTCTAAATACTCTTAATACCATATGTCAATTTTCTTCATGAGTAACAATCATTTACACATGTTTTCATGGTCCCCACCTGGCCCAGTCTATGTGGCAGGGCCATCGAGTCACCCTTGTTCTGAGCATCTGCGATGAGTCACCCTTGCATCCCTAGAGTCTATTTCATGTCCCATCATCTCATGTCATAGTATTCCATCCATACTTGGATACCATCCATCCTATGATGCCCATTTTGGTCTCCAGTCATACTGTCCCCATTCCCTCTCGAGTTGAGTCAGGCGTTGCCATGTCAACCATGCACTTTATGCTTTGACAAGGATAGTCGTCTATTTGTCCCCATTAGGGGAGTTTTGAGGTCTTAAATAGGTCTCCTAAGGAAATTATAAAATAATAGAGGAAATAATAAAATAATATTAGATGACATCATCAAATTTTATAAGGAAAAAAGAAAAAACTATTTTTTCAACTCGTATTTTCAATTTTTTCCCTATGGGTTTTCTCAAATTTCAAGCGAAAACACTCGTTGGAAGCAGAATTTCATTCCTCATCCAAGGAATATCCATGTTGCATATTTTTTATGGACCCTACTATAGGAAAAAATGGGAAATACATGAAAATCATGATTGCAATCATGTTTTTTCATGTATTTCACATTTTGCATGTAGTATGGTCCATCAAAAGCATGCAACATGGGTACTCTTTGGATGAGGAATTAAATTTTTGCATCCAACGAGTACTCCCGCTCAAAATTTGAGTAAATAATTAGGGAGATAAGTTTAAAATACGAGTTTAAAAAGTAGTTTTATTATTTTATAATCTTTTTCCTTTTTTACTCCAAAAATGGTGAATCATCCCCCATGGTTGACATCATCATATTGAATCCTATTGGTTCTAATAAAGTTGATTTTTGTTTTACATTTTTCTTAGGAGCCCCATTTTAGACCTCAAAATTCCCCTAATTTCAGTCCCCTTTTCCCCATTGTCCCTGGTGTCAGTCCATCAGTCGCATTACTATTTTCCCTCATGCTTTAGTTGAGCATCCTCATTGCCTCATCTATTGCAAGCACTATTATGTCGACATAATCCCATTTATTCAAGAAGAACAACCTAGAGGGTGATGTATATCGATTCTAGCTTCCATTCTTGTTCGGTACCTTGGATCGAGCAAAGGGTCTCATTATTTCCCTTTGACTTGGTCATTTCATGTTTGTGATCCACACTTGATAGTCCAATGTTGAAACATATTGTCCTAGTGATTCCTAGGTGTGTGTGAGATGTTTCTAGCCTCATGAGGTGGCAGCCCTTTAAGTAGCCCCCCACATGACTAGATGCATACCTACTATGCTACAGCCTCAAATGCAGTTCCATAGAGTTGATGGGCTCAGTTCCTACCAATCACATTGTTCATAGCATGCACGTCTGCTTCAGATGATCCATTCAGTTTTGAAGAGCCCTCCCTTGTTCAACAGGGCTTCTTTAGTTGTTCTACCCTCCCTCCCACCTATTTTTTGTGGGAAGGGACTTTGTATCTCATGTAGTCATATATTATTGTATTCATTCCTAGCTCATGTTTTTACCAGGTGCATTATGTATATGGGACACATTTTATTACTTTCTAGCTCTATTATGCCAACATGTCATGTACCATTCATCATGTACTTTATTGGTCAGTTTCATATTTATGGGCTAGGAATTATTTTTGTAATAAGTTATCTCAGCAGGTATGAGTATGCCTCCCTCGCATCATTGAGGTCTGGTGCCACAAAAAAAAGGTTACTTGCATTAGTCTCGCCCCCTTTGTCACTATCCTCTCTCAACTTTAGCTTCATTAGTCTCTCTCTCCCCTTGACTTCGTCGTGTTGTCTAAGTGATTGCGTCTTTACAACATACTTCGGTCATACATTTTGATCCTAACACTCACGTTGGGGGGCAATATGTTATCACCAAAAAATTGATCATCTAGCCTAGTTTACTAGATGGATCGAAGTATACCATGTAAAGCCAATTTTACCCTACTAAAATTGCTTTCACTATAATAAATTACCTAATAAACCTCCATTATTAAGTAATCTATAGTTAAACGCATGAAGAATAATTAAATAAATCACTATTTATTTGATTTTCTTCTAGGAATAATTAGTTAAACCATTGTTTTATTATTATTCCTTGTTAAATTTGACCCAATCATGAAAAATAAACAGATAAATAATTATTTTTCTTATTTTTCTAAGGATAATTAATTAATCACTAATTAATTATTATTCTTTATTAAACTTGACTAAATCCCTTAGGAATAATTAAATAAATCATTATTAATTTACTATTCCTTAACTAATTCATGAGATAATATATAAATTATTATTTATTTATTATTATAAATAAAAGTTTAAATAATTTTTCCCTCCTAAACAAATATAATAAAATATTCTAGGTGATCATTCCAAGAATGGGATCAATAATATTTTATTATTGCTCATTATTCGAGGATAACTCAATATTTTGTTATAAATAGGAGGGTTTTCCAGTCATTATTCACTTTTGATTGGTTTCATTGTTGTACTCACTGTTGTAACTCAGATTATTTTCATTGTCGCACACCATATTTTTGTTGGTTTATGCATTATAGACGAGAGAGACTCTATAGAAGTTGAAAGCGTTTGAGGATTGCTGAGAACCCATCCCATATAGAGGGACTGGTAACATATATTTTTTCCCTTCACAGTTGTTATAAAAAAATCATTCTTTACATATCTAGTTTCCATTGGATGTTTTGATGTTATTACTCTTTCTTTCACTATTTAGCTATGATTGTAGCATATATCAGAATTTTTGTAGGTTTTGCTTCTATCAATAACTGTAGATATTCAATGTTTATCAGTGATTTCTATTGTTGAGATCGTTTGTCATCCACTATCTTAAGTGAGTTCTTTTCGTACATCATTCAGAAGAAAACACTACAACATCAAGTTTGTGTAAAACTAAAACCAAAATCAAGTATAGTTTATCTTTGTTTCAAGATTGTGTAAAAATGAAACCATTCCCACTTTACATCTCATGATTGTTGTTTTTATCAGCTTGGTTTTGATAGATGAGCCTTGGTTTGTCCATTCCATTTTCACCATCTCTTTGGCCGATCATACGCTTTCACTTGGTTGCTTTACCCTTGCCTGAGGAACATCTGTGATGAGTGGTCGTATTAGCTAGCCTCTTGAACATTACATGTTTTGAGCATTTCCATCATTATCGGGGCTAGTTGTTATCCTTTTGTACCACTCATTCCTCTAAGTAGAGTCCCCTTTCAGCTCTTTTCACACTCCAAAAATATGAAAATACTGTCGAGTACTTGTCATTTCAAACTCATAAAAGTAAATGAATTGATGTCGTCTCAGTATACATTTACCTCTTTTTCGAGTTGTGGTTGACTATTTACAAAGAAATAACAACTTAGCCGAACATGGCTAAGAGGTTCTCTTGAATATTGTTTTCTACCTTTTTGAGTTCGAGAGACAAATTACAAAAAGAGACATGATGGAGTTTTATATTTTCATCTCTTTTTCAAACTCTCTAAATATGAAAAATATATCGAGTTACTCTTCCATTGGACTCATAAAAATTAAACGACGAATGACTTGTCACCATGACGAGCCAGAGTTTCTCCTTCCTAGGACTCGTAAAACTTACTAGGATGGATTCATCCAAAGGATGAACTTATATAACAAGCATATGGTATCCTCTTCAATCTTGTGTAAA
This sequence comes from Pinus taeda, assembly GCA_000404065.3. Taxonomy (NCBI): domain Eukaryota; kingdom Viridiplantae; phylum Streptophyta; class Pinopsida; order Pinales; family Pinaceae; genus Pinus; species Pinus taeda. The sequence continues at coordinate 28,959 of APFE030053800.1, forward strand.
AATAAAAAGGTACTCGCTAGAAATACTAGGGAAAAAGTGAAAGTGAAGCATCTCTTGTATAGGAAGCATGTCACTCTTGAGCATGACACTCACTTGCATCTCGCGTTGGGTTTGGGATATCCTCTCTCAATCACTTGTCTTTCTAGGTTTTGGTGATCCATTTTGGCTCTCATCTGACTATTCCACTTCATTGTTATGACCCTTCGTCCTATGTTGAGTTTATTGCTACCACATTCTAGAGTTGTGTCTCCAATATGTTCAAGAGAAGTCCTATCTATAGTCTATTACCTATACATTATCTAACTCTTTGCTACAATATTTGATCATACTCATTTCATTCCATTTCATTCCTTATTTCATGTCGATTGAGGGAATCGTTATCACCCTCCTTCAATGAGTCACTTCCTGTCGACTTCAACTCATTATCCAGGGAGATGAGTTAGAAAATCCATTTCAGTACCTTAGAGCTTGCATACCTTAATAGCGAGTTCTTCACGTTCAACGACATGTTTTTACTATTGGCCTTTGATCGGGTGATTCCATGAGTGTTCGACTTTAGCTTCATTATCAAATTCATAGATTATATTGTCGTACCTTGAGAGCGATTGTCATTATGGCTGGTTCCTCTCATGCCTATTAATTGTCCACATCAATGGCCAATAATTAGATGGTTTTCTAGCATGTTTGACTGTGACACATTCATTCAAATATTATAGTTCGTACTTTGTCAGGTTGGCATGGAGCGCAAGACCCTGAGTCTTGTCTAATATGACTCAGGCCGCATGGAGTTATATGTTATTCATGATTGTACACATGTTTATGTTATACGGATGGTTATGGCCATTCCGTGGGACTTTACATTTATGATGATCCTTCCATATAAGATGGTTGTGTCTATACCATAGATTCATGATATCATATATGTACATGTATATGCATCCTTGATTTTCAAGTCTCCAGAAAGTGATTGTCCTCATCATTGAAAAATCTCATAAGGCATCTCAGCCATCACTCCACGTTCTACCTTCATGCTTTACGGGGCATCTATTAAAAAGTATTTTGTCACACCTCTTGCACTTCCCTGTGACATAACCTGAAGTGCCCAAAACATGACCATAATGTAGTGTACTCATTCATATATGCAATTCAGATTCATATATTGGAAAATGCCTTGAGCTTCCCCTAAAGGAAATAGCTACGAAACCCTAATTTAAGGACCATCGCTCTTATAAGGCTTAAAACAATGATGTTCATGTGTTTCACTATACTTGACTAGTGATGACATCGCTCTATTCCTTTGCATACCTATGATGATCCCAAAGAGGTAATTTTCCCAAAGAGAATGATAAGCTTCGTGATCTAGAAGCTTCCAGAGCAACGAGTTGGAGGTTATTTTGCCTAGATGAGGTCGAATTCTCCCAACTTTGCCTATTTGTCTTATCCCTATGAGATACCTCCTTGAGATGAGGGCCTAATCCTATCTTTGGAGAGGTCATAACTCCCTTTCCCATCCTATAAAGTCATCCTCTCCCATTCCCAAATGGTTGGTCAGGTTAGAGGCTAGGTTGTTTATGCCTATTTTCACCCTTATGCTAATATTATGCATGTATTCAACTCATTTGGATTGGAGACATAGTGCTTGGAGAGCTTAGCTCAAAATTGGATATTCATTCAAGGAGAGCCTATCAATGTCAAGGCTTGGTTGTATGCTTCCCCTTATTTTCTATTAATATACAAATTCTGGTTCATTTTCCCTAAATGTGTATGCTCATGTATCATTTAGCTTAACATTCATTCATCAGTTAAGTAGGTTGCTTTTTAATATTCTATTTATATTTGCATGCCCTGTTGTGTCTTGATCTCTTGTGCAGGTGCATAAATGCTAAGAGAAGCAGAAATGAGCTCATGGCGTGTGTGATTCAAGGTCTTCAACAAAGGAGATTGAGATAGCATCAAAACGAGGTAGGCGATCTTCTTCAACTCTCTTTTCAATTGCAACTTAGGAAAGTGACTAGTAGATTGTCACTTTGGTTGCTAGACCCACTCCTTGGGCTAGAGTGATCATCTCTGTCCATAGAGAGGATTTACCTAGACAATAATATGGTGCCCTGGTCAAGGTACTGGTGCACATCTATGATCCAAGAGTTTCTATTTACAGTGGGTGGTGCTCACACTACATCATACATCTCATTTTCCTGCTCCCAATTGGCGAGTTGTTCTTCTTCCTCGTGTGTGTGTACTGCCTTAGCTGCGAGTCTGTAGAGACCATGAAACTTGACAATGTGAAATGGCTTTATGTCAATATCATGCTCTTGCCATCCTGTCATCTAGTTCACATATCATTTAGCCAGCTCTTGTTGTACAAATAATGAGGGGACTGTTGGGTGAGGCACATAGACTATGCAATGGTTTTTTAGCAAGTAGGGTCTAAAATGTTTCACTAACTTGTATAATGCATATGATTTCTTGTCAATAGTGGGGTAGTTGAGTTCAAGTCCCTACATGCTTGCACTCACGAAGGATATGGGACGTTCTTCCTTAATTTCTCCTTTTGAGTGAATACTGAAGCGAGCGAATCGTCAGAGGCAAAGGTGTAAAGTAGGAAGTCTTTATTGAAGTCCAAGTTGTAGAGTGTAGGCGATTCTATAGTAGCCTTTTTGATATGGGTGAATCCATATGTTTCCCCCTTGTCCAATCTATAAACTACATCCTTCTTGATCATGGATTGCATTGGTTTGACTATTTGTGCATAATCTGAGATGAACTTCCAGAGGAAATTTATCTTTCCCAAGAAGGATTACATCGCTTTATTTTTGGCTAGGTGGGGGATCTATGTGATATTCTGAACCTAGTCTAGATCGACCTTAATCTCACTCTTAGAAATGATGTGTCCAAGGAATATCCCCTCAGACACTGAAAATATGCTCTTTTTGGGATTCAAGGAAATCTCATATTTCTAGAATCGGTCAAAAAAGTTATTCAGATGGACTATGTGGTCTTCTCATTTTCTTGAAAACAAAGTTAAATCATTGAGGTACATCTCTACGCTCAGTTTGATGAGTATGTAGAAGGTGATTTCCATGGCGCACTAAAAGGTTAAGCCTACATTCACAAGCCTTAATGGCATTCGTCTATATGAGAACACACCCCACTTGGTATGGAAGGTAGTTTTGAGTCTATTAGGGTCAGCTACCAAAACTTGATTATATCCTGAGAACCCGTTAGATAAGGAAAACATTTGTGCCCTATATACTGTTTGCAGAATGTGCTTCATAGATGACCCTAGGTAATTTTCTTTGTCCGAGACACAATTCAGGTTTTGTAAATCAACACACAAGAAGATTTCCCTAGGCTTCTTTCGTATAGGAACAAGGTTTGAAACCCAAGTAGAATGATGAAATATGGATATGATTCGTGCATCCAACATATTGGTGAATTATTTCTGTATGAGGGGTTCAAGTGAAAGATGTACTTTGCTCACCTTCTTCTGATATGGCTTGACCCCCTCTTTGATTAGAATGATGTATTGGATTATCTACATGTTGTAAGTTTTCAGATCATCATATGTCCACATGAACACATCCCGGTACTATTTGAACAAGCGAAAAAAGGCTTGCTGCTCCTGCTACATGCAACATGTACCAAGATTGATGAACTTCAGATCTTGTTCTTTTCCCATGTTAATGAGTTCGTGCATCATGGTAGAGTTGTGGGTTTTGTTGTTCCTCAGCCCCTAAAAGAATTCTTGGAAGTCAAAGATACTTTCCAATGATGCCACACCCCTAGGGATGAGGTGGCCTTTCTTGATATATGACCCAGCTTGCAAAGATCGCTTGTGCTTGTATTCGTCTATCACTACATCCTTGAAGGTATCAACATTGGAATTGAAATGCAATATCTGTTGATCATCATCAAATACACGTAAATTAGTCATGTTATCCAAGATAGATGGTCTATTCAAAATTTCAATGGTAAATCTATCCCTAATCGGTGACATTCTAGAAGTCGTGTTTTCCAAAGCATTGGCAACTACATTACACATTCTTGGTAAAGTAGCGATATTGAATGCTTGGAAGTTAGAGATCAGTTTCCATACCTCTTGCTGGTAACTTTTGAGATAAAATGATAAAAAATGAATGGTATTACGTACCTGTCATACCACTATTTTTGAATCACCTACCACTTTGAGCTCTACCACGTTGAGGCTAATGGCTTTCTGCAAGCCCAACATGAGTGCTTCATATTCAACAATGTTGTTCATGCACTTGAACTCCAGGCAACTTGAGATCAGATGTTTGTTCTTGTTTGGGTCGATGAAGACACACTCAGCTCTTTAGCCATCCTGTGTCTTTGATCCGTTGAAGTACATGGTCCACAACTAATCTATACAGACCATTTGGTGCACTTACACTACTGCTACTACTATTGCTACTGCTACTATTGTTACAATGTACTATACATGTGTTATTTCCATCAGTTGGGCAGGGAAGGAGACCCAAATATGTGTTTGGTGGGGTTTGGGTTGGCTGTGCAGGATAACACCCCAACATTGTTTCCAAGAGGTAGTTGCCAAACATGAGCTCTGTGAAGGCCAACGCTTCATTTTCGCCATTGATGAGAGTGACATTGTGCCTCATATATCTCTCATATAACACCCATATTTGATTGTTCTTTCCCTTGTATAGAAACCACAAGTGCAATGAGTGTGTAGAAAAGTATTCGTTCAACTTGATGGACCAGTCTCTGTTAAGAAATAAGCCATAGATTTCTGGTATGTCTACAAAAACAATGTTTATGCACTGGTGAACTCAGCCATCATGAGATAGTCTAATGATCACATCATGAAGCTCACCAATGGACAGCACAGATGTTCGATCAAGTTGGATGATTTGAGAAAATGTCTTGCTCCACTAGGCATTGATATTTTTATAAATGGAGAGCGACATGATGTTTACTGTTGTGCCAAAATCAACCAAACGATTGTTAACATTATAGTTGAATATTTCGAATGAAGGAAAGAATGGAGGGAAAATAGAATTTTCTTCTTCCATTTGGAGTGTGTTTAGCATAATTGAAAGTGATTCGAGAGGTGTGCTTTCTCCCTTGATGGTATAGGCTGCATTGTCTACTAATGTGTGTCCCAGTGCATGTAGCAGGATATCCTGCTAACTTTAGATCTCAACCAACTCAAAAAAACTAATGTTTGTGTGAGTTTTTTTCATGTCTTCCACAATGTTGTAATCTAGAGGGGGTAGAATCACCGAGGTTTCCGAGGTAAGACTAGTATTTGTGTTTCCCGACGAAGTGTTCTATGTTTTCTACTCATGGACATACTATTGTATGTCGCTATCTTCTCAGGCTTGCTTTGTGTTTTCGTCTTTTGGGCGGCTGGTGGATCAACCTTCCTCAATCGTTCAACCTTTTGTTTCACTTCCACAAGTATAAGGGGAGGCCCCTTACTTTTGATATTGTAATGATCATTTTTATTTTGGGGCTTCCTCTTGGTGTTCGTCTTTTCCATTTCTTGCGGCCACTGCTACATGTTTACCCCAGAGCTTGATGCCTCATCCGGTACAATATATTTTTCATTGTTTGTATCTCCCGGTTGTCCCTGCGCTTGCTAGCTACGTTAAGTGTGTGGTTCCACACTGAGCTTGCAACTTGTTTCCTGTCCAAACAAGACCCTTCTGAGTGATATTCTTCATGGAATTAACAAAATTCGTCATTTCCACATTGTTCGAGATGGAACATAGAGCTCTGTGTAGTTTTAGTTGGGAGACGGTTACTACATAATGACATGCTTCCTTATCTTTGTCTGGGTGGTTGACTTCTCGCAAATGTGTCAATGGTTTGTTGCTTGAGTTCATACATTTATGTTGTTATGTTTTTGACAAGGCTTGTAAGGGTTTCAATATCATTTGTTTCCTTTTCCTTACCCTTGCCTACTGCAGCCTGTGGGTTTCAACTCGCATCTCTGGAGCCCTTTATTGGTTCATCATCCTTGATGACTCCAATTGCATGCAAGTCCTTTTCAACAATGATTTCCTCTTCGCAATTTTCTAACAATGTTCGTTTCACAAGTCGCTTAACTAACTATGCAATGTTGGTAGGTAGTAAGGATGTGTAATAATCGACGATGATGGGGTCATGAGGTTTTGTGTCTGATATGAACTTATTTAATATGCATAGAAACCTCTAATTGAAATAATTTACCTTTTTTCCTCACCACCTTTAGGCTTCCTAATTCTTTGAGTAACATGGTTGGGGTCTTGTTGTCAATGAAATTTTCCAAAAACATACGTTTGAACATACCCCAGTTTTGTATGGAGTTGACTGGAAGGTTCTGATACCATGCAATTACATGACCATCCAAGGTACATGGGAACAGTCTACACACAATGGCATTGTAGCGTACCTCAAGTATCTGCAGTTGCTGGCAGAAGTTTTCTAAGTGATCTTCTGCCTTCACTGTCCTTTGAGGATCAAACTTTGTGATCATCCTCTCTGACCACTTCGCCATCTTATGCAAAGTACCCAGGAGGGCCAATAGTCCCTAAGTCATCTATTATTGATTTTAGTCAGTCATGTCTTCTTTCTCTTCATCATCCTCATCTTCAAAATCAGATAGTTCCAGCTCTAAGTCTGTTGGTTCACCTCCACCTTCGCCTCATCCACTACCTTCCTCTCTACCCCCTGTATTGAAATCTAAGCCCAAGATCACGAGGGTATCTCATTCTCCTTATGGGAAGATGGAGATTCTTCTCTATCCTTAAAATATTCTTACACACCTTCAAGTGTGGAAATAATTGCTTCTTCCACTAATGATACAACAACCCCTATCGGAGTGATTTTTGGATTTCTTGATTCATATAGAAGATGTTGTATTCTTGGGATCAATCCAACTACTTTTGTGAACTGGTGAGTGATAGGATGCATGGAGCGAAGGTGCTGATATGAAATTTCGTGTTCAGTCTTGGGAGGTGAGGAGTAACCAACTATAAAGTCTCACACAAGTGAGAAGGAGTGCAAGTTATTGCCTTGAGAATATGATTGATGAGTGGGTGTGAGAAGACATTTAGCCATAAACAACTGGTGGCCCTCCTTCTAGCACCAAAAATGTTGATGGTGCTGGAGCCGCCAACACTTAGTGGATCTCCTTAGTATGAAGTCCCAACTAGACCTCACAGCGTTTGGTGTATGAGTCCCATCCAGTACGATGTCCTAGTTTCCATTATATTAAATGTTTTCCTTATCTCTTTCTTATCAACATGAGAGAGTGTTATGCTTTGTCTTCGAAAAATGAGGTTCACATTCCTAGTGAATGCCAATGTTACTTGTGTCAAGGTTCTTTCATAGTAGAGAGAGAGGGTGGGAGTGAGTCTTAATTCAGATGGGAGGAAGCCCCAAGTCTGTTAGAAACACACAACACGACAAGACATGCACAGCTTCCGGAAGAGAAATCCACACAAATGCAATATTCACAACACACAAGGAAGATAACATGCACAACACTAGCGGGGTAGTCCGTGTGAGTGCGATGGTCGTTATAGCAAGTTTGCGTGAAAGGTTTTTTCTGATGTCCGGGGAGGTAAAAAAAAACGGGCCATACATTGTTAACAACTTATACAACACATTTTCATCAATATATATATTAGAAAAGCTGAATGAATTCAATCATTTAACACAGGTTAAATCAAAATGTATTACAACTGTTCGAGGTTAATTCTTACAAATAGTTACAACACATATGTGAAAACATGTTGGCCTATGAGCAGGATTCTAAATTAAGTGAAAGTTCCAAGACACATCGATACACCATACATCACTAACCCTGTAGGTGCAACGTTGTAGCCACTACTCAACCCTCAAAGAAAATATTACAGACTCTCAAGGCTATGTGGGAGGAGCTAAGTTTAAAATTCCTTTGCATGTACAAATGAGGGGATATTTATAGTCAAGGGTTAAACTGACCCCTGTGACTGTTGAACTTCCCTCATAATTTTTTTACTTTCATGACATTTTAGATTACATGACTCCTCAGATTACAAGTGGGTCTCTTTGAATTCCACATTACATTACATTGATTGACAATAATATGGCCAACTGTAGTGATGTGGCTAGCATGACTTATGAAACGACTCAACATGATAGTACTGGTATGTTCATGTTGATGTTGGTTTGCATGTCAAGTTGTAGTGACGCTGAGTGATGGATTTACTCTTGGTGTATCACACCTTCACCTCCACATGGCAAGGTGTGTGGAAATGCTCAATGGTCATTGGGTTCACTTGATGTTTCATGTTCACGTTGCTCCTTTGCTTGTATTTTGGCATGCTTGACATGTTCGTCAATTTGTGAAAACATCTCCTCACATGTTTGCTTGTTTTTCTATCCGTGAACACATCTTCGCATGTTCACTCATTCGCAAAAAAATTTCCTCATTTGCATCGTTCATTCGTCCATTCATGAACACATCCATTTACATATACTCTCCTTTTTCATCCCATCTGTAGTCACGTCATGTATGTTCATGTACCTTTATCTACAATCACTCATGATGAGACGACATCAAATCCATAAACTTCTTAGTCTGATATGATGCATGATTGTTCACTTTTAAATGCAGGTTACCAAGGGAGAGGACAAGGTTGTGAAACTGTTCGAGGTAAGTTTCAAGCTAGGATGCGAGATCCATGCACTATTGGTGAAAATTGTGTAGAGGTCACTGGGAGACTGAGATGGACAATTTGAATCAGCAGTGAGTTTCTGGGGGATATGACTCATCTGGAGGGCAGATGTGCACAATTTCTAGGGTGTAGTAGTTTCTTTAGCAGACGCCCTTGGGAGAAAAAAACTGTTTAATTCTTGGAAGGAGCTGGCTGCAGGATTCAGGAGGCTTGACAGCAAAACCTACGCAATTCCTAGAGGGAGCTTGTAGTGGGCTGTGGGATGGATTTGTCGCAAAACCTAGATGAATATTGGAGAGATCTGGTAGTGGGTTGTGGGGTTTTCTGGAGAAAAAAAACTATGTATTTGATGGAAGGTTGACTTCCTAAACACCTATGCACAATTTTTGAGCTAAGCGGGATGTTGGGCTACTAAGGGGCTTGCTCCAAAATCTACATAGTTTTTTGGGTGAGCAGCCATTTGGCTGACTGGGTGACTTGCTGGACAAATTTCGTAATTCTAGAGGGGAGATAGGGAAGGGCACTTGGTGTCTGTCCAACTTATTTTCAGATTTTTCTCAGTCAGTGGAGTGGGTATGTTTTATACCTTCTGCACAATTTTTGAGGGTAGTGAGTCTTGGGGTCACTGCCTGGTCAAACTCTTTCGTGACCAGCAAGAGGGTTGGTTGATAGCTTGCAGTCAACATAGATTGAACTGGCTTGTTGGAAATTTCTGTGTTGTTCTGGGTGACAGTCGGTCGATTCAATTGCAAGGTGGAGGTATGGATATTAGAAGGTGATCTAGTCGTCAGAACTTCAGCAGAATGACTAAGTGTGTGAGCGAGTGAATTTGTACATACACCACCTTGCGAACACATACTCAACATAACTTAACAACAAGAAACCTCAAACCATCAAGAAAACATATGCTCAACATGACTAACTAATGGTGTGATCCATAAGCACAAATCTTGTGATGGATCGTTGAACGATTGTGATGAGACTTGCGTGACAGTGCATACAACTTTGTGTGTGAGTGTGATGGATGTTTACATAGTGAATACAACATGTACACATGAGGCGAAGACCTTGTGCATGACCAAAACGTGGTCACAAGCATGACCTGGTAACCAAAATGCAAAACTGTGCGTTTAATAGTCAAGCGAGGAGGGTGCAAATACTTACATGAGCCCATGGGGTGAGCCCGAGTGATTGCAAACGTCAAGTTAAAATTCAAGGGAGGCTCTGAAATTGGATGTAGGCCAAAATTTTGGAGGGTGTTGCAACTACTACAACAAAATCCCAAATAAGTATGAGACCCCTATGCTCATATATGTTGTTAAGACCTATAGCTTTCATATTTGTGATATGTTTGATGAAATTCCTATCAACGCTAGTAGAGTTCTGGTCAACTTATTACACGAATGTCAACATTAGTATCTTTAATTCATGGTTATTTAACACTTCTATAAGTTTCATGAAGTTCTAGGCAGAGGCATGAGTCGTGGCCCTGAAAAAGTGGCAAATAATCTAGGGTTATTGGCTCTGAACTTCTTGAAAAAGGCCAAAGTCATTGGCATACCTTATTGTGGGAGAGATTGGAGGGACTTAGTCGCATGCATGTCTTGTCATGGGAGTGACTAGGGGTCTAGATCAACAAAAAAATATGTTGTCCCATGGGTTAAGCACTTGGAAGGGTTAGTTTTCTGCTAAAGAATTTGTTGTTCTTGAGTAAGGTCATGGGAAGGCCAAAATCATAGAAGGAGATATGATATCAATATTATAACCCCCTTTTCCCCAGATCAAGTCTGATTTTCCCTATGCCTCTTGCACTTGTAGTCGTAGGAAACCCTTCTTTCCTTGCAGAGATGTTCATCTTCCATTATATGACATCGTTTTGCACATGTTGAGAGGCGATATTTGAGGCTTGGGTAGGATGGATCCATGCTGTGGGATAAATGCATGGTGTATGGAGAATGAAAACTACCCTCAAAGGCCTTCTCAGGACCTTCAACAGACTGTAAGATTATCTATAGAAGAAGCTATTCACATGTTCATCTATCAAATATTAGCTAACAAAGTACGGAAAGAGGGTTACCTCAAGTCTCCTTCTGGATTTGTTTGGAGATATCAATGCAGCCAAGAAGAACTCCTTCAAAGCCTGCTCCAAATCATTTCCTACAAAAAGAAAAGGCAAACACAATCACAACATACAATCTTGAAAACTAATATAAAAATGAAAAATGTACATCTATTTGCACACAACTAAACCACTCTAAACAAGTATTGAATGAACAACTTGATGAACAAAGGTTACTGACACCATAGAGTAGGGAACACAACTGCAATTCGGTATTAATAACAAAAGAGTGATTACAACCATTTGTTGTATCAGTCTTCCTTTTCCCCTTCTGCTTCTCTCTCTCTCTCTTTAAGCTCACTTCCTCAACTATGTGACAGTTCACAACAACTTAGTAGGCTATCCTTTCAAATTCTTTGACCTCTTTCACAATGACCCTCACCTTGCTTATATAGCAATTGAGTTAGGGTTGCCAAGTTCCTCATAGATTTCACTAGGGTAAAAGAAATGAACTTGCTCTGATTTTAAGCTCTTTCCCATTTTCCTTCTTTTCTATGATTGAAAATCCTCCAAAAATTTTGATTTTGGATGTTTCCTTGCTTTTCTTGATCAAATTTGGGGATAAATATCTAGATATTTGTGATTCAATTCATTGGTTTGACCCATTAAACTTCCCTTAGTTTCACTAATGCTACCCCTAGTATAATAACTTGAGTTAGTAGGGTCATGAACACACCCTTAGGCTTGGTAACAAGCTTTATAAAGTAGGTCTTCAATGTGTAACTAGCATTAGTGTGGAATCAAGGTCTGTAATTGTGGTCTTTGCTTCAGAATCATGTCTTTCACCTTTGAGTTGATGAGGAGGTCATTTTGTTGTATAACAGATGCCCCCTAAAGTATGAAATCAGAGGCAAAGACGATGGTTTAAATACTTTACTGAAACTGTAATTTTTCCTGTCAAAATGGAGAGAGAGAGAGAAAAGCTTCAAGCGGTAAGGAAAACCTGATACAACACATATGTATAAAACTACTAGAATCATGCCATAAGTTCGGAATTCCCATGCTCAATAGCTATGTCAGAGTAATTTTCTCAAAAAGATATGACAATATTGTTCGTCGATAAGCACAATGCGAGTCGAGTGTCATAATAGAATCATCCTGAAACAATTGTCTCCAAGAAACAATATTCGCAGCTTGGGAGAGGAAACAAGGTTGAATGATGTAAGCCTCTACCCAAGGTCTTCATTTCCACTTCACCAAACAGCATAGATCGATACATGTGAAGATATGCATTGACATCAAACATGCACGAAATCATCTGATTACCAGCGAATAATAGAGACCATTAGTAGACGCAAGGAAGGGCACTGATAATGGTGATGGTCTGCAAGATGCACAGTACAAACTAGTGAGTGCGAAATATTTCTTTATCGTCGAACACCCGTAGAATTGCTTAATCAAGAGCCAATAATGAGAACCTCTGACCAAGCACAAGGCAACCTACCACTAATGTCTGCAAGTACCAAGGCACTAAATGTGTTTTTGGGTTATCTTCCTAGATAGAGTGTTGAAGTTGATAGGAAGAAACTTGTCAAAAGGTAGGCAATAATGTGTCCTACATCAGTTGAAACGAAATGAAACAAGAATGTTTTTTTTTTGAGGAATCTTTTGAGCATTTGGGTCTAAACAACGGAGGGCATGATGAAAGGATATGGTTAATTGGTTGATGGAAGAAACAAATGGGTAACCCTTGAACAATAGAAGGCATGACAACGGTTTTAACCAGATAGCACTAGACTCATGAACATTACAGAGTCTTAGGATACAGAGATGTAATTACATCAGTACATATAGGCTAAAACTCATAGGATGATAGGGTTCATATTGAGAGGCCATCAAAAGGAAGGTTTTTCTGAGGGAGTGTCATGTTCAAGGGAACGACTACTACCAAACCATGCTTTCAAATACAGAATACAATTGTATTGTCCACTTTCCCCATCTAATTAATTTTATGAGTCTAGGCGGGTAAACTCATTGGTGTTTTCATGTTTAAAGAGTCTGAAAAGGATCACAAAAAGAGCGACTCTTTGCCCTATCTAGATTAGTTTAATGAGTCCAGACAGGAAAACTCGTTGATTTTTTCATGTTTTAAGAGTCTGAAAAGTATCGTAAAAAGAACGACTCTATATCTTGTCTGTGTAATTCAAAGATTCCAGAATAGAAAACTCAATGGTCTTTTCATATTTAGAGAGTCTAAAAAGATCATAAAGAGAGACTCCATGGTGGTCCCTTTTTCATAGTTGTTATCCGGGTGCGACAAAAGGTTAATAGTATACCTAGATTGGTTAGTTTTCCGTTAGTTAATTTAGTGAACCTAGATAAATAGAAACCTACTTTCAGTAGATGTCGAACTCATTTTGTTACGAGTACGAGGTGATGGAATAAACTCATTTTTCATTGTGAATTTTTAATGAGTCACGCGACGACAAACTCAATACTTTCATCAAAAAAAATTAATGAGTCATATGAAGAAAACTCAGGGTATGTTTTTCAGTTTAGTGAGCGAGAAAAAGAGTGAAAAGAATGGCTCATCCCTTCTTCATAGTTTTACGAGCTCGAAGGAGGGGAAAAACTCGGGAATTTTTTTATTTAAGAGCGAGAAACGGTCCTAAAAAAGAAAGTTCTCTTGCTGCTGCCATATATTTTTAACGAGCCCAGTAACAAAAATGCAGGAATTTTCAGTTTTGACGAGTGAGAAAGGTACCTAAAAGAATGCTCAGGTCATTTTTATCAATTTTAACGAGCCTAAAGCCAAAGCTCTGGATTTTTTCAATTTGAAGAGTGAGAAAAAAGCGTCTAAATAGAATGCTCCCTTGGTCTTTTTTAGTTTAATGAGATGGAAAAATATCAAAAAAGAGTTGCTCAGAGCCACAACGATGAAAACTCGGAGTTGTTTCTTATTTTTTAAAGAGTGATAAAAAATCACAAAAATTGCTATGACCATCGTCAGAAATATTTAACGAGCTTAATAATGAAAACTCAAAGATGTTTATATTTTTTAAAGAGCTATAAGATATCTCAAAAAGTGCTTTGACCATCGTCAGAAATATTTAACGAGCTTAACAATGAAAACTCAGAGATGTTTATATTTTTTAAAGAGCAATAAAATATCACAAAAAGTGCTCTATTCTTTGTTGTAGTAGTTTAACGATCCCAAAGAAGGATACTCAAGGTTTTTCAGATTAACGAGCAAGAAAAATACCATAAAAGGAATGCTCAATTTTCTTTGATCTCATGCTTGACAATAGAGGGGTCTATGCCATTCATTTCCTCATAAGACCAAGGAAAAACATCGCGGAAATCCCTAAATGGGTAGGTTAAGCTCACAATTTCCTCAGGATTGTGATTGGCTCTAATCTATATGTTTTCCATGATGCCTGTCATGACAGAAATATCGATGAGAAATGTTTTTGAAATATTGCTCATGTTTCCTTTGGGTTCCAAAGATTGGAAGATCATATAGGGCAAGGAAATGATTTATAGTATGTCAAGGGATAGGATTTGAAGAGGCATCATGTCCGAATCAGATATTGAAACATGATGGTCTAAATCCTCCAAAGGTCACTCTTCTAAACTCGTGATCTCTTTAATAGCTTCATCCATAGGTGGAACTTGATTGAGGAGATAGAAAGAAGTCATGGTTATGGAAGGGTTGGTGGTACTGTCAAAAGTAATCGACATGGCCAGAGGTTCGAATGTGGATTCAATGGCTTAGTAGGCCAATTCAGCTAGTGATAGTGGCATCTGGTCTCCGAATGTGTCAAGGTCTAAAGGAGCTAGCAGGATCCATGGATCAGTCTGTTGATGAGGAAAAGATGAAAGCATGTTGACCGATTGTGAAACCTTGGGTAGTTGAAGAGCAAAAAATCCCATGAGGGAAGAAACATTCAGTAGACCAATACCTAAACTAACATAGCCATTAGTTCCACCTCATACTGGGGGTACGAAGTCGCTTGGTAATGGTGAATAATCAAGGGCACAGAGAGGCAACTGATCTACTGTAATAACCTTTCCATCCAATGGAAATTGGATGATGTGAAAGACAATAGATAAGATGGCCATCATGGCATATTTCCAACTATGACCTAGCAAGAGATTATAGTCGAGTTTCTTGTCTACAACTTCTATGTCCACCATTATGGTTTTCCCATACAACGTGATGGGAAAAATAGCTAGGTATGATTTTGGGATGAAGGTGTGGTCATCAAAATCTTTAAGGGAGTTCGATGACAGGGATAGGGTTGGGGAACCCAGGGCAAGCCAACATGAAGTCGACATGACATAGGTAAAAGCACCTTCGTCAATGATAGTTCTATGTATACCTTTACCTTTCGAAGTTATATGCACTTGGAATGCAAGCTAGTGAGAAAGGGGAGGTTTACACTTGTCCATGTTGAAAATAGAAAGTGTCGAATCCTTTGTGTCAATACCACCAATAGCTGAAAGCAAAGCTGTCCACTGTGTTGTGCATGTTTGTAATACTTTGAGTGCCAACATAGCCGATGTCACTTGCACCAAATCTTCTACAATGTTGTATTGTTGGGTGGCACATGAATTTGTATTATGAATTTTGCGTCGAAGTGCCCCTTTTGGGGGTCAAATTACAAGGTCCTCAACTGGCCTTTTGATATGCAAATCATTAGGTGGCAATGGATTTTGACCTGAGGATGGTTCCGCTCCAGGAGCGACAGGAGCTCCATATGATTTGGCTCTTGTGGCGAGTTCTACCGTTTCAAATGTGAAAATGGTAGAAGAGCCTTCACCAGCTGAAGGATGTTGCAAACCATCATTGCCCCCTTGCATGGGTTGTGGTTGGTTTGCAATAAATTTTTGTTGTTGCTGCATTGGGAAAATAATTTTTATGACAGCGGGGGTCTGGCCAGTATCCTTTCTAGAAATGTATTCTGTGCATTCCTAAAGATGCAGACATTGCCAAGTTGTGTGGTCTTCAGCACAGAGTTTACATGGATATCTAATGGTTTTATCCTTTTCCTCGTCAGTAAGCACAATGGCCTTCTGTTTTGGGTTGGGCTGCTTTGGTGACTGCTCTTCAGAAGTAGCGGTATTTTTCATATTCTTCTTGTTCTTGCCACCATATTTTTCTGTAGACTGCACAAATTTTATCACAGTGGTAGGAAGAGCAGTCGTATTGGTAGAGGGGTCCACTGCAACCGTGGCAATGGAACCACTTAGTTGTTTTACAGTGGCCCCAGAGGTTGTGCTGACAATCCTGTCAGTGTGCAGTCCGGGGTGCTGAGTTGTGGAAGCATTGTGGTTACTAGGAGCATTGGGGATTATGTTGTGAAGAGTGCCAAACTTTGAATATATCATATCTAAGTTTTGGGCATGACATATGGATTGGTCTTCTATGACCGCACAACCTAGCACGACATCTCTAGCGATTTGCAGGAGTAAGGACTTATAGAACTAGTCTGTTAAGAGAAATTCTGGGATGGGAGCTTTTACTAACCTCTGCCTACATCCCCATTCATGATTATGATCAAAGATGTGGGTGGCAGTATCCTAACAAATGAAGTGAGGAGCTCTGTCTGAGTCTCATAGCAAATAGGTAGCTATAAGTGCTTTAGGAATTCCATCACTAAAGTGTCAAATGTGTTTACTGATGCATGTGGTAACTCAATATACCATTTCGCTGCATTGCCAGTGAGGATGCAGGGAAAAAGATGTAACCAGACATTGTCATCCACCATAGAGTTTGAAACGCACTAGAGATGTTAGGTGGTGATATGGGTGCCTGGATCCTCCCCTTGTTTTCCATCGAACTTTGGGATGTCCATTGGTATTTTATGAGGGATTGATGGCCATTGTAGTTGTGATATATGGGTTTGTTTGTCAACTTGTATAAGTCAGGTATATCTAAAGTTGCCAAGAAAGGCAGAGAGTTAGGTGCCCCTGACTCGAACCATGGTGATGACGGATGACTTGAGGAGATTTGCACTCCTCCCACCATTTGGTTACCCATATTATACATGGGTTGCATGGTGTAGCAGTTTCTTTGAGGTATGGTGTTGTAGAGTGGATTTCCATGAGGATTTTGATACTGGGGTATGAAATTGCCCCCAGTATAAGAGGTGCCCCCTAACTCATTTGAGTATGTGATTAGGGTGCCCCCATGGACTAGTTGGGAACCCCTTGATGATTATCACCGGACATAGAACTAACCATTTGTCCTTGATTGACTGAGGGAATGCTCATGTCAATTAGTGACTGACCATGCAT
Organism: Pinus taeda; assembly: GCA_000404065.3. NCBI lineage: Eukaryota > Viridiplantae > Streptophyta > Pinopsida > Pinales > Pinaceae > Pinus > Pinus taeda. The sequence continues at coordinate 46,005 of APFE030053800.1, forward strand.
GCCTGAGAATGGAGGGGGAACTGTTACATTCCCTACCAACATGTGCATATTGGGATTCCCCCTAGGTATATGAATCTTGGGGTTGGAACTGTACATTGGCGACCAGCCATATTGTTGGTAAACAGGAACTGCGCCCATAGTGCCACATTAAGTGTTATAAGGAACACTATATGTGGCACTTGTCGAAGGTATGTAGTGTGGCACCATAGGGGTGGAACCTAGCATCTGCTGGGTTCCACTCATAGAGGGTGATGTGTGAGTGGTTGTACCTGGGACAAACGGAATAGCGGGATTCCACATTACCAGTGTTGTGATGACTACGACTGGGGGAGTGGTGAAGGACCAAAAGTGTCCCTAAAGTTCCACAACCCGTTATTCATTGACTTGATAGATGGATATGTTCCAACTACTGAAGCAGGAAGTACAGGTACCAGAAGAGCCAAGACAGGTTCCAACAGATCCATGAGCGGAGGGTTGAAGGGGGGAAGAAATCCCTCGGTGAAGAAATCCTCCAGCAAACTTGAATCATCGGTTGTCCAAACAAATCCCGTGTGAGATCTAGGAGACTGATCCCTTGAAGATGAGGAATCTAGTTCAGTGGAACTCAGCAGATCTTCCACAATGAGTGGAGGAAGTCCTAACAAACGTCTGGAGTGATGATGAGGGCCGGATGTAGCCACGGTGACTGTTATTTTTTATCAAATAAATTTTATTGTGATATTCTTTAATGTCTCAAATGATAGCACTTAGGTACCTAAATAAATATAAAAAATATAATAAATGGATCAATTAGCAAATAGAGGGAAATTACCTCGTCTGATAAGCACCAATCACTGGAGATGAAACCCAGTATCTCAATGAATAACAAAGAAGGATGGATAATTGTACGGTTACAGTTACTCTAGAGCTTCATCCAAACCTCAGATTGAGGGGCCAAGTACTCTCATGAAGGTGAGAACCCTCCCAAAAACTAAAGATAGAGTAGATCCATCCATGTTAGGTACCAGGGAGCCTCTCCCAGTCACCTTGTGTAAGTACCTAGAAGTTTGGCCACTAGACATACCTCAAATCATAGACATTACCAGGTGGGACGTAGTCATAGACAACACATTGTGTGGGAAGGATACTTGAGTCCCGGACTCAGTTCCGAAATCCCCCAAGGGACCCCAGTACACAAAATGCCCAAAGGAATCATAAGAGAAGGCAGGCTACCTTCAATTATAGTCCAATGTTGTCTCGTATTTCGCTCCATTTTTAGTGGAGTGGTCTGGGAAATAAGAGTGCAGAAGGAATTTTTCACTTGTTAACAACACTATTTTGGTTTTCAACCTTGGGTAGTTCACTCACATGCTTATCCAAAGATCTTAGCCTAGGTAATGCTGGTTTGCTCAAAAAAGTAACTGATTGATTTTAATGTAAATTTTATGTGTACTTGATTATTGTCTTCGGTAGGGGTGTTGATGTAAGAAATATGGTGAGACTCGTGACTCATAAATTACGCAGAAACAATGCTTCGAAAAAAAAAATCAATTTGATGCATACAAGTTGTATCCAAGATATTCATATTTTTCTCATATTCATAGATTCGCCTGTGCATCTATAGTCTTTCAACACATGCATAACCAAAAGATTATTTTCCAATATTTCCTAGAAACTACTTGAAAGCAAAATGAAGCAACACACAACTATTTCAACTTAAGGATGAATGCAAATTATCAATCTTTCTTTCAGAAAATATGTCTTTTAAGAGTGAAAAACCAAAACATTTTCCTAAAAGTAAATTTCTAGGACACCAATTTTGCTGAAATAATACAGTTACAGATCTTATTTCAGCCCATGAGAAGATTTTCCATCCCTTTTGGTCCACAAACACTACTAGAAATGAAGGCAAAGGGAGACTAACAGTCTGTAACAGGGGCAACAGAGATTTAGTAGGGTCACTAATGCTCCATGTACATAGCCACAGTGCTTTATAAAGCTTTTTGTAGCCTGGTAACCCGCGTTAGTGTGGGAAATCTTTCACAACAAGGGTTTCCAAGATCAGTTTCTAAGATGAATGTATACTAGTAGGATGCAGCAAGATATTTGGTGGATCAGAAAAAGGATTGCTGAAGAATAGGGAGCTCTTGGAAGGAAGAGAGAACAGAGAAGATTCTGTGTTAACTAGGAACTAGATGTATAGTCCCCAGCGGATTCACCAATTCTGCTCTGGGATAAAATGCACGGTTTATGGAGAATGAAAACTACCCTTAAAGGCCCTCCCGGGACCTTCGACAGACTCTAAGATTATCTGTAGAAGCTACCAACTTATTCACATGTTCATCTATCAAATATTAGCTAACAAAGTATGGAAAGAGGGTTACGTCAACTCTCCTTCTGGATTTGTTTGGAGATCTCAATGTAGCCAAGAAGAAGTCCTTCAAAGCCTACTCCAAATCAATTCCTGCACAAAGGAAAGGCAATCACAATCACATCATCCAATCTTGAAAACTAATATAAGAATGCACAATGAACATCTATTCGCATACAACTAAACCACTCATCTAAACAAGTATCGAATGAACAAGTATCGAATGAACAACTTAATGAACAATGGTTACTGACACCATGGAGTAGGGAACACAACTATAGTTCTCTATCAATAATAGAAGAGTGATTACAACCTTTCGTTGTATCAGTCTTCCTTTCCCCCTTCTTCTTCTTCTTCTTCTTCTCTCTCTCTCTCTCTCTCTCTCTCTCTCTCTCTCTCTCTCTCTCTCTCTCAAGTATGTGACTATTCACAATAGCTTAGTAGGCTATCCTTTCAAATGCTCTGACCTCTTTCACAATTACCCTCACCTTAAATTGAGTTAGGGTTGCCAAGTTCCTCATAGAGTTCACTAGGGTAAAAGCAATGAACTTGCTCTTCTTTTCAGCTCTTTCCCATTTTCCTTCTTTTCTTAGATTAGAAATCCTCCAAATATCTCGATTTTGGATGTTTCCTTGCTTTTCTTGAGCAAATTTAGGGATAAATATCTAGATATTTGTGAGTCAATTCATTGGTTTGACCCATTGAATTTCCCTTAGTTTCACTAGTGCTACCCCCTGGTCTAATACCTTGAGTTAGTAGGGTCACTAACGCACCCTTAGGCTTCATAACAAGCTTTATAAAGCATGTTTTCAGTGTCTAACCAGCGTTAGTGTGGAATCAAGGCCTGCAATTGTGGTCTTTGCTTCCGTCATCATGTCTTGCACCTCTGAGTTGATAAGGAGGCCATTTTGTTTTATAACAATCCAAAGGAAGGTTTTGTTTATGCCATGGCCAGATCGGTTTCTATTCTTCCACTGATATTTGTTGATATCAATAAAGAAGCTCTCTCTAGTTCCTGAAATGTTATGATCTCATGCTTTTTATAATTCATGTCTAAGATATCATGTTGTATATGTTTATGATTGATGATATAACATGTTTATTATGCACATTCTTTGAATTACTTGCTATGTATATGATTCTCTGAATTGTGTTGAAAGTCTGCTCACTTTGGAGGAAGTACAGGATTTGGACCGTACGGGATCGACATCAAATGTAGGATCTCTAGGTTGTCTTCACAAACCCAAATTTAGTAGTTTTTATAGTTTTCTTGCTTGAATTATGCTTCTTGTTGATTGTCTACATTTGATCTATTGAGGTTGTCAACCCTTAGGGAATTTTTTTCCTACAAACATAGCTAGCAACTTCGTTGGTGAATACAATATCATATTTCCTAGAAGGGGTTTTTTTCCTTGATCTAGGCTTTTCTATCTTGTTTCTTGATTTTCCAGTCTTATTGATTCATTTTTAGTATAGGCAATCAGTATGATCTTTTTGATTAGGCTTGTACTTTTTATTTTTCCCTATTTTTCTACATATATGCGTTTTTCTTTGTGTATAGTTGTCTACACAAACTATTTTTTCCAAAGAAATCTATGTACATGGCTTTGCTTATACATAGTTGTGTCTATCTGGAAAAGAAAAAGATTTTTTCAAAACTTTTCCTTCACTTTGGGGAAGTAGAATGGCTTTCTTGCTCTTTTTGAATCATTTTCACTCTGGAATGATCTCGTTTCTTACCGGTTTCGATTCCTTTGTCTCTTTTTTGCAAAACTATTTTTTCAACCTAGGGTTTCCAATTTTGTAAAGTTTTGTATTATTGAGTTTGGATTTCATATCTTTTGGGAAAGCATCCGACTCTTCTATGCATTTGGAACAGAGAGTTGTTTTTTAACTTGCCTTATGATCCAATTTTTTCATTACTTCATTCTCATTCTTTAAGTTGCCTCTTTTTGTTTATTCTTGCCTGTTTGAGAAGGGTCTTTGCAATTTTGTTTCAGTGAAAGATTTTGGTTTTCTGTGATATTTTGTTTGTTGAATATTTTGTGTGTCCTTAAGACCAGGTTATTCAAGTTTTTTGGACCTCTTAGTCACTTTGATCTTATCATTTCAGTGATTTTTTATGGCTAGTGAACTTTGGTTTCTTTTCGCTTGATATTGATCTTGAGGGCATTGGTTGTTTTACCTTCTTGATTCTTTTATTCAAAAGTACTTAAAAAGAAAAAGTGAAATAACATTTGTTTTTTTCCTTTCTTTTCTTTGGTTTGATATTTTCGTTTATCAACAAGTGTGTGAATCTTTGTTTGAAGTTGGAATTTTCTTCACTTGAGAGATCTTTTTCTTAGATATTTGTTTCTCCTTGTCTTGGTCAAATTTTGACCCTAAGATATTAAAAGAGCACATTTGTTTGTTTAGAGCATTCCATAGAATTTTTCCCTTAGGCATTCTAGTATGCATTAAGTAGTTTTCATTTTAGGCATTTTTTTTAGTCTCTTTAGATTGATGATGAATGTGTGAGCATGTTTAAAAGAGAAAAAGAGTGTTTGATTTCATAGATTTCTCATAGAACCCTATAGAGATCACTTTTCATCAAAGAAAAAGAATTTTCATTTTTCATGTAGCCTAGTTTTCTCTGGATTTATTTTTCTGTTAGAACATCATAAGTTTCACTTCCGCTACCCCAGGCTTAAGTAACAACCATTAAAATCAAGCGCTTAATCTAAAATGAACTATATTTTTCTTTTTGTCATAGATACATCAAGTACTCTAGGGAATTTAGGGCCTTGGAATAGGTGTGTGAAGAGTAAACTCTCCAAGGCCACTCTATACTAGAACATATGAGTTGATTAAAGAGTGAAAAATCCAGTCTTGTTAAGCTATCTAGGAAATATCTTCTAACACATGAGTTAAGAATGAGAACATGTGAAGAAAGGGATAGAGAAATACCCCCTCTCCTAGTTGTTGGATTCCATGCCCACGACTATTCTGCTCGACTTCTAATTATGAACTGGTGACCTTAGTTTCCTATCCTAGGGACCACTAGGTGACTGCGGGGGGGAATACCCATAGTACCTGAGATAGATGTTGTATCACTTTCACAGTACTTCTGGAGGGTGCCCTTATGAAGCTTGGGTACTTGCACTAAAAAAGGCTATTGTATAGAGGTCAATAGAACTATTTTTTATACCTTCCCTAGTAGGTTTGGGCTGTAATTATCCCAAACTATCTTTGGAAGGTCCTTATCTTTTCTTTATTGTATTTTGGTGTTCAGTCCTAATCACCCAGAGAAGAAATACCTGGAAGTCGATTGTTTGGTTATGTCTTTAGGGAATTTTCTAGTGAGTTCTCTATACTCCTAGATTTCCATATGTTTTTTTTTTAGTCATTAAAAAATTCTCTTAACATTTAAAAGTGGTTGATCAATAGGTTCGTTGGTCGAGGAGGCTTTGTGGGCTTTCACGTGTGAGTGTTGAGCCTTCATCTAGAAGGTGTAGGAGTAATTATACTCATGATTTTTAACCAATATCAGCTGATGCATTGGAGAATAATCCAACTTTAGGTGCTCTTACTTGATAGGGTGAACCTAGTGCAGTTCATAATTTAGACAGAAACACTCTGGTCCTTGCTAGGGTGCTCTTCCAATTGAAAGATGATATTGGTATTGAAGATGTCCCTGAGTCCCATGTGACTCCTTTGACACCCCTTACTTATCATATTTTGTACATTCTATCATACGTGGGTACCCCGACTCATAGGTCGATACTTGCAGATACTTTTGGTGTGATAAACCCTTCTTTAGTTGCAGGAGGGGGTATTATTGCTATCACTACTATTACACCTAGTACAATAGTTTTTGGCTCTACCTCCATTCCATCTCCAAGTGGGGAACCCAACCTTTTTTCTTTTTTCACTAGTGCCCATCTTTTCGAGATGCCACCTAGTGGGATTCCCCTAGTTCCTTCAACCTTTCCATCTGTTTTTTCCACATCTATGAATTCTATGCCAAGTGGCTCATCATCCTTTTAAGGTTTTTCTTTCAGAAGTGGTCATATCCCTCCTTCCAATCCATCATTGAACATAGGACAAGGAATCCATCCCATTTATTTGTTTAGTAGGGGAGTATACCCTTCCCTTCCACTAGGACCTCACAAATATTTCCTTCGCTAGCTAGTGCATGGAATCCTTTTTAGGGGTTATCCCCTTATTTCAATGTTCTGCTAGGAGGAAACTATCCTATGTATGGTAAACATGTGGTAGGGGGTCAATACCCTCGAAATGCCTCAGGGACATAAGGATTTACTTATGGTTTAGCTCTTTCTACAACTAACCCATGGAAACTTTGCGCCTCTCCAAATCCAAGATACTCTTTTCATAATAGCGGAAATTCTACTCTTGGTGGGTGGAATTCTCCTTCTCCTCCACGCTTAACATTCCTAGAAACTTTAATCTTGCCAAATATTTTGAAGTTGATGAATGATCTGATCTGATACAATTAGCTTGGTCTCTGGTTCCCACCAAACTTCTATGTGATATTCCTAAATTTAAAGGGAATTCTAGGGAGGATATGGTTGATTATATAACCATGTTCCATTGATGGTGCCCATCGAACGCCTTGATCAACGATTCCATCAGGTTGAGATTATTCTAAAGTAGCCTAATTGGAAGCACTGCAAAATGGTATGTTGAGCTAAAAGGGGGTACCTTTTCCACTTTTGGGGAACTGGCCACTATGTTTTTGAACCATTTTCAGTTGCATGTCTGATATGATGCCAGAACTTAGCTTTTAGCCAGTTTTGAGCAAGACAAAGTAACTCATATTTATGACCATATCTAAGAGTGACACAGAAGGAAGATACTCATTAAGGAATATATCCCTGATTAGTTCCTTCTCAAATTATTTTTAAATCCTTACAGCTAGAAATTTCTAAGGATATGTCGCTCTATGAAGTTTTCACCGAAGAACATGCCATCCTTAGAGCCCAGTAGTTAGAAATTATTAATTTTCAATGTAGAGTCCTCTATAATATTGTTCTTGATGATACTTGATCGAATAGTGATCTAGCCAATCCCAAAGACAAGACCCCATGCCGACAGAATTATAGGATTGATTGATAGTAGCATGACTAACATGTTGAATCAATTCTAGCAATTGTCTTTAAAATATTCTTCTCCGGCGCAGACATTGTCGTTAGTGCCTATGCCTTCCCAACCTTTAGCAATTAATGTTGTCCAATCTTAAAACCTGAAAGGATACCAACAATCTAATGGGAAGAACAAGGGACATGGTAAGTAGAAATATAGGGTTGGGAAAGTGAATGTGAAAAAGTCCAGTAATGATACTGGAGAGGGAAAGAAGGAATTAAAAAAGAAATTAAATTTCCAATGCAATTTATGTAGTGGGGGTCATCTTACACATATTTTCCTAAGATTCAAGATTCTCAATGCTTGTTACTTCAACAGAGTTCTTTGAGTTCCTAGGTTGTGATGACTAACCCTTTTCCGCAAGGGCAACAAATGTTTGCTAGCACTAATGTTGGTACTGGAACCCCCATAAGAGGCAAACATGAAAGGGAATCTACATTGAATGTCTATATGGTAATATATCATGTCGATGTTGCTACAAAATCACATGATTATGGTGAACTAGAACCTTCTAAGGATAAGACTTCTTCCAATATTCCAGAGCCACTCCATATTGAGAGGCTCGTAGTTCATCCTATACGTTGGATCTCGAAAGGCTCTAAAAATCATTTGATTGTTAATTCTGATGCTAGGGCTACTTAGAATTACTCTATTGTCGAATATTTCTCTTAGAGTTCCTATGTGATGTAAGTGTTAGAGGTACTCCAATCATGTCCTATACAAAGGAGTGCATTGATAACTACGATCAGAGCATTGGATCCAAAAAAACTCTCTTGTTATAACATTTTATATGTCAAGTGTTAAGAAGAGACTCCCTCATCACGTGGATTTCTAGATTAAATCTACATATCAGAAAATGAATATCTTTCAAACTGTAGTTGATGAAGGGGCTTCCACATGTGTCATATCAATGTCATGTTGGAAGGCGATCAGATCTCCGAAATTTTTTCCTTCCTCTACTCTCCTTACCACATTAGATGGTCATTATCATAGGCCTCATGGAATTCTTGTAGCATTTCCCATCTGTGTTGGGGGCAATATTGTCAATATCGAGGTAGAAATAGTAGATGCCAATCTGGATTATAATATTTTGTTGGTTCAGAATTATGTTTATGGAATGGATGTTATTGTTTCATCATTGTTTTTCATGCTATGCTTCCCCGTGATGGGATAATTATTACAATTGACCAAATGGATTATTCTCCTAATGACCCCAATGCATTTTCTGATTCTATCATCCCCTTGGTAAATAATACCAAGCATCCTATGGAGAATTTGGGAGTTGGAATGTATTCATCATTGATGGTTACTTTTGATCTTCCTCATCCTATTGCTCATGTTAATTCCATTTCATCCTCCAAGGTTGCACCTTGAAGGTGTTCCTTCAGAACTCCTTATTTTTCTGATCCTTGGCCCTTACTCCCCTCTACTACCACATTAGAGGAAGCGAAAGTTAGTGGAATGACATACCCTATATTTAGTGAATTCTGCAAATTTCGATCCCATTCCTCTCCCATCAGAGGATTTGGTTGGTGATGTGGCTCTGGTCTAGACTCTTGATTATACTTCAACTATGGATTTCCTTGATATAGTTTTACCATTTGAAGTGGTAATCCTAGAAGGAATAGCTGGTCTAGAAACACCACGGGATAATTTTCATCATCAGCCATATTTTCTCCTTGACTTGAATCGTGTTGAGTCAAATTTGTCTTGTACTTCTTCAACTGGAAGTGTTCCCAAAATCATAAATCCTTTGGCCCTAGAACATATTTTTTCCAAAAGTAATATGTCCAATATTTTGGAATCTATTCCCATGAACATCTCATGGAATCGAAATATTATCGAAAATATTTTCATCGTAGTTGCACGTTCCCCTGAATAAATCAAGATTTATACCTACCTCTTTAACAAATTTTGAGATGTGTTTTCTTAATTTTATGAGGAAATGCCTGGAATCGATCCATCAATAGTTCAACATGTCATCAAGACTTACGAAAACACTAAGCCTATACGACAAAAGATTGAACTAGTAAATCTTAGGAAATCAACAACTATTAAAGTTGAGGTTGAAAATCTTCTTAGGCAGGTTTCATATACCCCATTCCGTTAACTGAATGGCTGTCGAATCGAGTGACTATTGATAAAAAGAAATGACCGATCCGGGTATGCATTGAATTTAGGGATTTCAATAAGGCTTATGTTAAAGATAATTTCCCTGCTATATTTATCAACGAGATCATCAATGAGTACTAGAAATGAGGTGTTCTCCTTCATGGACAATTTTTTGGGATATAATCAAATAACTATCCATCCTGAGGATCATCACAAGACAACAATTATTTCCCTTGAGGTACATTTGCATACAAAAAGTTTCGCCTTAAAAATGTTGGAACGACTTTTTAGTGAGCCATTTTTTTTGCTTTCCATGACATCAAGCACATTATAGAAGAATATATCGATGACCTAGCTTCTAATTATCAAAAGAGAATTGATCTTCCACGTAAACTTTGTTTGGTTTCTGAACGATGTTGTTAGTATAAGATCTGGTTGATTCCTAATAAATGTGTTTTCATTGTCACATCCAGTTAGTTATTGGAACTAATTGTATCCAATGAAGGTATTTGTGCTTATGCCTTCAAGGTTGAGGCAATGCTTTAGTTTCCTCCCCCATCAATGGTTCATCAACTTCAAAGTCTCAAAGGTAAAGTCAATTTCTTAAGGATATTTATCATAAATTACACAGATTACGAAAGGATGTATGCAAATACTGAAGAAATGAGTCCCATTTGTTCGGGATGATTTTTCTCAATGCTCGTTCAATGATTTGAAAAATGCATTGACCTCTACTCCTCTTTTGAGTCCACCTAATTATACCATGGATTTCTTCTTATATCTCGTTGCGGCATAATGAACCATTGGGATGGTTTTGGTTCAGGAAGATCATGCTCCTAGAGAGCATGTGATTTAATATCTAAGTTGAGGCTTAGTTGGTCTTGAAATTTGGTATTCTCATATAGAGAAAATAGCTTTGGTAGTTTTTCACACTGTCCAGCTCGTTTGTTATGATATTCTTCTTAGAAAAAAACAAAATTGCATGATGTCAACCCATTTTACTTTTTCCTCACTAGGTGAGTGACTAGGGGCTAACATAATAAATGGATTGTCATATTATAGGAATTGAATCTCAAATTCATGTCAGCTAAGTCCAAAAAATATCTAGTATTCGCAGAATTGATCTTAGAGTTTCCTTGTGAAGAAGATGTTGTTTATGAAGAGTCACTTCCTGATGAACATCTCTTCTTTGTTTCCTCACAAGATTCTTGGTATGGAGAAATCATAGTATATCTCTAGAATTTGAAGTTTCCTCTATCCTTTTTGAAATATGAATGCAAAAATTATATCACATAGCTAGAAATTATATTATTATTGGTGGCACTTTGTATCGTCATGGGATTAATTCAATCCTTAGGCATTGTTTAACCTTAGAATAAGTTGAATCTATTCTTAATGACTTCCATAGTGGATCTTATGGAGGTCATCTAAATGGGCTTTCTACAACCCAAAAAATATTGCGTTGTTGCCTTGTATGGGCCTGACCCAGGTTCAGAGGTGATTTAGCCTACCAAATCTCGGTACTACTGGCCCTTTCGGCAATATTCCGCAGAGCACGGATTGAGGTCTCACCCAAACTAGTATGGGAGGGTGCTAGAACCAGGGTTTCACACCTTGTAGATGTCTAATGAGCTTTTGGAGGTTTGTAGTTTGACCCCGCGTGCACGTTTCTATGTGCACCCGTTAGTCCCTCGCAACCTGTGATGCTACTTCCATGCAGCCTTACTCAGGGCACGACCCATATTATACCCAATTTCCTTGGTATGTAATCTATTATTACCTGATTACTCAACTTATTTGTGTAATACTAGTGATAATTAACAACATATCCAACAATCATATCAGTGCGCATAATAAACAAAACAATATAAATGTAAAGAAGGAACTACACAAGCAGATACAAAGAAGTTTGAATCAACTTCTCTTTATTATTCTTCATTCAAGATTACAGACTCAACACTGCCCTGCGCACTCAACTACACGGGTCCTTGCACTCAGCTGTGGAATCTACTAGGCCTCTATGCACTCAGCTGCAAAGCCTTTTCCTACTACTATGACCCAATATGCTTAGACTCTTACCCTATGGTCGAACCATGTGTATTCATATATCTCTCCAATTCGCTCCTTAGCTATCTTAACAACTTAGAGCCTCACTCTATTTATACAATCCCATGGTCCACAGACCATGGGTAGGCTGACATGACATTACATTACTTTGCAATACTTAGGGCGGACAACCCTATTACTCATCTTATACTTCACGCTCCGTGCCTATAATTCATGGAATCTTACAATAAAGTTGACCAAAACTTGGGGTTTGAGCCCCAAAACATTTTGTGGGGGGATTCCATGCCCAACAGGTCCCCAACACAATCATCATGACTCATACCGAGTCACTCTCATGGTGTGGCGATCTTGGCGCAGAGCCCCTCCAACTAGTCCCATACTGCTCAAAGGTCCGTAGCGCACTATTTTGTGATTTTCTAGACTTGTTGCATGTGCTCTTCTGATGCTTCTTTGTGAGGATCAACTGCCTACCTTAGCACGTAGAGTCCTTGCATCTATGTGAGCTTGCCCTCGATATATATCGTTATGATGAAGGCCTCATTAATCCATGGCTGGATGCATCCCTTGAGAAGTGCCTCTTTCTGCCTTGTGGCATCCACCTGCTCTTTCAGTGCCCTTGCTTGCTGCATCCTTGCCAGCCATTCAGTGAGGATGACTGTCTGCATAGTTCCCCTTAAATTATCGTACCGCTCCTACAGCTTGCACGCCTTTGTTTCCAGGTGTTGTATGTTGGGGTCCTCTTAGAAGGATGGGAGGAGGAAAAAGTCTTAGTCCAACATACCAGTACAGTCCTACACTGCCTATCCAATTTCTTACATTCCTTTTTTGAATAGCACTAGCATGCTGCTCTCTAACTTCCGAAGGTGTGGAAAGTTGTGCCTTCAGCTATAGGTCATAAATCTAGAGATTTAGCTCCAATTGCACTCACATTATTTCCTTGGGCGCGCTTTAGACTCCACTTTGCAAATAGTGGATCCACATTTCTGTTGGTAGGTCTACGGTGATGGAAAACTCTAGGACTCGCTGACACGCTTCATCAACTGTCTACACGATCTATTGGTTTTGTGACACCATTTTGTCACGCTATAGGCTGAGCTATTCGATGTTGATCTTTTTATCACTCATCACCTGAATCATGTGGCCCTCCCTAGCGCGTAGCTCTACTGCTATGCCATCCTGTAGTTTGTACTGTGTGTCTTGCGGAAGGGCAACCAAGTTAAGGCCAAATCCCTTGATCCTACCTGCCATGTCTCTATTTTCCTCATTCTTTGTTGCGAGCACTCCTTCCAGTAGCACTATGGTGTTGGCCATATTTGTGCGTAGCAGCTACTCTGCTACTGATGTGCCTACTATGCTATAGGTGGCTATGGTTCCTTCCTATGGGGGTCGCACTTGTAGTTCCTACAATTGTGCCCTTAGGGCCCCCAACATATTCTGCTACTCTGACATGGATTCTTGGAGCGCTTCCTTGGTGACCTCATGAACCATGTCGCTGATGTCGTAGAGGTCGCCTCCTATTAACATGATCAGGTCAATAGCCAATTTTGAGGCCTTGACCTTTTTCCGTGGACCCGATCTCTTTGTGACACATGGCCTTTTTAGTTGGATGGAAGTTATGCCTGGGTCCACACCTTCTTCTACAAGGTTTGTGTCCTCTGTTTTGTATCCTGTAGACAAGTCTTGGCCCTCCTCTTCCTACATTCTGGTGGCCCCTGTTTTCTTTGCTGCTACTATTACTTCGGTGGCCTTTCCCTGCATGCGGCTACCTTTATTGCCTCGTGAAAAGCCCTTACCTCTGCGGCCACTTTTTCATCACGCCTCTTGTCGACCAACTTCGTGATGCACAACTTTGCCTCACCCTTTCGTTTCTATGCTATTGTCCTATCTAGCTCCACCAGATCTGGGGCATGCCACTCAGGAGGCCATGGTTCTAACACTGAAAAGAGTGCATCATCAATGACAATGAAGGGGAGCTTGGTCCATTGCTGTGTTAGATCCTTACGCGCCTTGATGTAAATATTATGCATGTCTACTTGATTTCTGCAAAACTCTGTAGACTGTTGTGCATTGTGGGGGACGGTCACAACCATCTATTGATCCACATCCAGATGCTCACCTCCATGAGAACCCAGAAGATATTTTTATTGCAAATCTACTTCGTGTCCTTGGTAACCCAGAGCGAGTTTTTCAAGAATTCCTTGCAGAGGAACTCAGCCTAGTTGAATTGGATCCCCTCTATGGACTATTCGACCAATGTAACTACTAGCACTGGTACCTTATCACCACGACATTTTCTCATTATCTTCCTGGTCAGGAGTTGGGTGGCTATGCGCACACCTTTATATTTGATGTTGTTGATTACGTAACCACTCTTTTTCTTCTCAAGCTTGTATTTTTCCTTCATCGCCTACGCAAGCACCAAATCTTCTATTTTTCCTTACAGGGGAGCCAGTAAATTCTATAGATGAGATCCACTGTGATGGGAATAGGCTCCTCCAGCCATAAGCAACCATCATGCACTAGGAAAAGAAGTTGCATAATGATGAAAATAGTGATAGGCACGTGGTGAAAGTGTGGAATCCATAGTAGATGAAGAAATTCAACCTTCTCCACACCACACATCCATTTTCGTGGTTCTAATGTTGTGACTGGCCCCTCCATGTTTTGCTTCATGAGGCTCTCTATTTCTAAGTGTGGGAACTTCTCACTGTCCTTGAGGTCCCAATCTTCAAACTTCATTGTGGGCACATGGCCCTAGTGTGAGCCCGCAAACACAATTCTATCAAGGAGGAGTGGGGTTTGGAGTGCGCTCTTAGTGGCATCCAGATCCTTTGGTATCTTAGTTTTCCTTTTCCATGGATGGACGTAGTTGGGCAATTTTGCTGCAGATCGCACCAATTGGATGTCTTCTTCCATGTCTTCTACTTCCTCTATCTCATCAATGAGAGTCTATAGGTCCTCCTCCTCATCATCTATCTCAATGGTGACAACCTTGCCCTTTTCTTCAATTGAGAGTTTACCGAACTGTGGATTCCTTGGGGACATGTGAACTAGTCTTGCTACCTGCTTATCTATCTTGGGCCTCAATGTTCGAGGTGATTTTTGGATTTCTGGCATGACCCTAGTATCTTCGGAAACATCATGTGCCTTGGGGTTCTACACGGCCTCATCAGTGGTTCCTTCTATAGAGCCCAAACCTCTCCTGGTAGGCGTCATCCTGTTTGAACTGTCTATGGTCATTTCCAAACTTCAAGATTCAAATATTGCTCGACGCTCAACACTTTGTGCTCTAATCAAATGCTCAAGTCTCAAGCGAACAAGTGTTGTCTCATGGCTAGCTCCTGGAGTTTTATAGTTCCTTTTGAATTCAAATTTGACCATTCCCCCCAATTATGGGCCATCAATGCTCTCTTGGTGGTAGATTTCCCAAAACCTTGCCCTTAACTCATGTCTTAAACGCTTTCCACTCACTCCCTTTTACCTTAAATCAGACATCCCATCATGAATAGTGACAGCAATGGTCACTCTGCAGCCCCCTTGTGTGTCGTTGTGACCATTGTGACATGCTGATTTTGCATGCACCTCCCTCATTGCATAGCTCCCAAAAAAACTCTTTTATAGTCCTGGGCTCTTTTTCAACTGCTTGGAACAATGAGACTATGCTTCCTACGGCTAGTCATGTGGTCGTACCACCTGTGTGAGACTTCAACTCGCCTTCCAATATAGTCCATGGAAACTCCTCAATTGCCTTCGTGACAGTCACCGCTATGCATTCTACTATATGTAGTGCGCTCACCTGGTTATTGCATTTGGTGAGGTGCGGTCGTAGCCATGGGAGTAGAGTCATAAATTATCGGTGACAACCTTCTAATCTAGTGGTATGATCATGCACACCTTGTCTTGTTATCCTTGGTTGATCCACGAGACATGCTTGCTTGATCTCGTTTTCCAGCCTTTTGATCTCAGCATCCATTTAAATGCTTTTCTTCCTCAGTCGTACCTGGTCTTTTTCGACTTCGCGAAGTCTAAGGGTCCCTCGTCGAATGGCTTCCTAAATCTCTAGGTGTTCAACCTTGCATCATTATGTGATTTCCTCGTCCCGGTCTTCGTGTGTTATCACAACTATGGAGCTATTAGATGCAGATTCCTCTTTACATTCTCTCAAAAAATTACAATCTCTACTCTACTTCATAGCTTTGGAATTGTCTCTGTGGTCAAGGTTTTGTACATTGTCCTAGAGGCCCATCGAACCACCGATATGCGCAAGTCCTAATTAGTGTGTCTTTCCTGGTGAACTTTGTTTAGTACTTCGCACACCCTATCAAATGCTTCATTGTGGATAATTGGTAGCATGCATCACCTTTCCTACTACTTTGGTTTGTTCTGATTCTCTATTTTGGGAGTGGTGTGTGCTTGTGCGGGTTGTACAACATATGTCTGTACCCATCGGGAAAGGTGGACATGCAATTCATTCCACCCCTATTGACTGGATCTCATTCCAAGCTAGGGTCTTCCAAACTGTAGACACATCATCCTTCTGCATCTGTGCTAGTCCTCAAAATTTCCTTGATGTGTACCCCACTATCGTGTGAGCGTCGCATGCAGTGCCCACTTCATCACATTGAACCACTGCTATTCTGGTACTGTGCTTTCAAATTGGCTCAGGGATTCATCCACTGCTATCAACCCATCATATGTCGGCAAATCCCTTGCTTCTATTGTCATGGAATATAGTGATCTAACCATCATGTTGCAGTTAAGCATTGTTACTTCATGCAACCGATTCAACCATCATTCTATCTCTTCATCTGAATCCTAGGTGCAGGAGCTTTCACGCTCACATGAAATCCTTCCATATGCAATCAGATTCACCCAATCCTCTTCTCTTGCAGCTATCTTGTAAATACAATCGAGATCATCATCATTATTTTCCTCGCGCACCAGTTTAGTGTATCGCGCTCTGTTAGCTGAATCTAGAGGTACTACTACACGTAGTGACTTTTTCTCAATGACCATTTTGTGCTTCTTCATATTTATGACTCTGTTCATATCAGTGGCCCAGTCTATTCCTAGTAGTGTGGGATAAGGATTGCCCTGAAATCCAATGTATGCCATTCCTATATTTGGTTTGAGGGCTCATGTTTCGTTCTACATCATGTAGGCAGGGGTTCAATCCATCATTAGTTCATAGCTTCTACAGGTGTGCTCCTCATGGCCTACTGACCTGCAAAAGTTACAAAACAATTGTTGGGACGTCTGCGTATACTTTTGCAATAGATGACAATTGTATGTACTATGTTTTCCTCCTATTTGACAGATCGCACACCATAATGCAAGCGCTATGCTCGATCTTATATGTCCCTCAGGTCTTATCGGCATCAGACCTCCTCTTGCCAAGTAGTTTTCCAACACTGGACAATGGTCCTTATCATGTCCCTGGCCTTTGCATTTTATGCACCATACCTCCTCACACACCTCTGGCCAAGGTGTCTTGTCTTATTTCAACTTCTGCATTTCCAGACACAAATTTTTCAATTGTGCATGGATTTTTTGGACTCCCAGACAAGGGTCTTGTGTAGGGGTCTCATGCAATCTCATCGCCATTTCTAAAGCTTTGGCCTGGGCAGAAAGTTTTTGCTGTGATAGTGCCATCCTTAAGTGTGGTGTCAGTGATGCTACAAACCATGCACGGTGTTGTCCATCTGTCAATGTCATGTTGGCTTCGCGAATCATATCCTTGAGTATTTTGTCCAAATCCCAAGGGGCCTCTCCTGGGAGCATTGTGATCTCCTTGAACCCGATGATTGATTATGTTTCTGACTTTGGCATGCTAAATTCCTTGTTCAGTGTGGCTTGGACCTTTGTGATTACTACATTTGGATGGTCATTAGAATGCTTGATGTACCATGTTAATGTGCAATCATGAAATGCACTTACCAGCATGGCCTTCCTAATATTATCATCCACAACACCTTGTTCTTCCCATATTTCTCTTACCATGAACCAGAATTGGTCTGGATCTTCATTCCCTACTCCTCCAAATACTGGTAGTTTGATCACACTCGCTATACCGAACTGTGGTGGTGGCAGAGGTTGGGTGGGTGGAGATGGAGGTGAGGAGGGTGAAATGGGTGCCGTTGTGGGTGGAGGTGGTAAATTCATAATGTGTCACCTTATCAGACTGACTGCTCTTCTCGAAGAAACTTTCGCGAGCTCATCCTCGCTTTCCCATGAGGGGGAAATTAAGGGACTAGTTTCCAATTCTTCACTACTTCCTCTTCTATAGATCTTCCCACTTCACATAGTTCCAAACATTAATTTATTCGCATAACCCACTTTTCACATGATAGCATCTTAGTCCAAGTGTTTAAAGATTTAATATACTTACCTCACGGTCCCTTGAGGAAATGTCACTCCACATCACTGTAGCTGATAGTCGTATATACCGCAAACTCAGTGATAAATTCTCCTATAATTCGGTCAAGCAAATGGTCCACAACTCACGCGATCTTATCTCCTAATGCTTCTATTTTATGCACTAATTCTGAAGTCCACACGATTGGTTTGTCGAGCCTACACCTTCCTTGACTGTCTACTAGCTTCATGATCCACTCATACAACTGAGAAGGAAAGGATGCGAAGAAAATTTCATGGATTTCTGTATACAATTAGTGCTCCAACTACTGTTCCTTAGTCACTTGCAGATTTCTATTTTCCTTCGCCGTGAACTTGTGAATCTTCTTATCCAACCACTCTTCAATTTCTTTCCTTGTTGGATTCTAGTGGTATGACATCAGACATCCTTTATGCAGATCCCAGTCTAGGCAATGAAACCATTTGTTGGCTTATATGGGCTTGACCCAGGTTCAGAGGTGATTTAGCCAAGAAAATCCTGGTACTACTGGCCCTTTTAGTAATAGTTTGCGGAACGTGGACTGAAGTCTCACTCGAAGTAGTATGGGAAAGTGCTAGAACTAGGTTTCTGCATCCTCAAGATGTCTGATGAGATTCTAGATGTTCGTAGTTTGGCCTTGCGTGCACGTTGCTATGTGCACCTGTTAGTCCCTCACAACCTGTGATGCTCCTTCCGCACATCCCTACTCAAGGTGTGGCCTATATTATACCCAAGTTCCTTGCTGTTTAATCTGTTATTACCAAATTACTCAAATTATTTGTGTAATACTAGTGATAATTAACAGCATATCCAACAGTCATATCACTGCATGCAATAAACAAAATAGTATAAATGTAAAGAAGGCAATACACAAGTAGACACACAGAAATTGGAATCAACTTCTCTTTATTATTCTTCGTTCAAGATTACAAACTCAACACTAGCCTACGCACTTAGTTGCAGGAGTCCATACACTCAGCTATGAACTCTACTAGGCCTCTGCACACTTAGTTGTAGGACCTCTTCCTACTAGTATGACCCAATACACTTAGACTCTTACTCTATGCTCAAACCATGTGTATTCATCTATCTCTCCAATTCGTTCCTTAACTATATTTACAACTTAGAGCCTCACTCTATTTATACAATCCCATGGTTCGTTAACCATGGGTAGGCCGACATGACATTACATTTATTTACAATACTTAGGGCCGACAACTCTATGACTCATCCTATACTTCACGCTCCATGGCCATAATTCACGGATTATTACAATACATTTGACCAAAACTTGGGCTTTGAGCCCCAAAACATGTTGTGGGGGGATTCCAAGTCCAACATGCGTGCAAGCTATTTTTGGCCCTTGATTTTTAAAGATTGCATGGAATCGGTCAAAAAGTGTCATCCTTGTCAAATATATACTCGGAAAATTTGCACTCACCAACTCCGCTTTTCCCCATCATCACCGTCGGTACATTCACAAGGTGGGGTATTGATTTTATGACTTATAACTTGGCTTTGGTGAAGGGTCACAAGTACATTATTGTAGCAGTGGAGTAATTTATGAAGTTGGTCGAAGTTATGCCTACTTTCACAAATGATGGTGAGACAATAACTATTTTCATTTTCAACCAAGTCATTTCTTGTTTCGGTATTCTAAAGGATAAATTCATTGACCATGGTAGTCATTTCTAGAATAATATGATGTCTGAGTTGCTTTTAAAATTGGGATTTCAGCAAGAGAATTTGTATCTATACTATCCTCAAGCTAATGGTTAGGTTGAAGCCATGAATAAATCCATCAAAACTATCCTACAAAGGATGATAAATAAATATATATTTTACTGGAACATCATGCTATATCTTGTTCTTTGGGCATACTGGATGTCGGTTAAGACCACCATAGATTTTACTCATTTTCAACTAGTTTATTGTTTGGAATTAATCTTCCCTATAGAATGTGAGATTTCATCTTTTAAATTAGAAATCGAACTTATTCTAGACACATCTATTCTTGAAGAATGACTTATTCATTTGGAACATCTTTATAAGCATCATCGAGATGTAGGCATAATAAATGAGGCTCATAAAAAGGGAGTAAAAACCCGATATGACAATACCATGGGTCCTAGGGTTTTCTCTGAAGGTGACCTTGTCCCGGTTTATGACCAAGATAAAGACACCTTAGGTGTAAGCAAGTTCAAACCTATGTGGTATGATATGTTCATCATTAGAAAGGTCTTGAATAAAGGTGCCTATGAGTTGGTTAACTTTGTCGGAAATTTGTTGTCAGAGCCCAAAAATGGGCTCTATCTTAAGAAGTATTATTCCTAGCATTTGATTTGCTTTTTAAATATTATACATAGTTGTTTATTTCTGTCTATGGGTCTCGTCGTGATGGTTGCATTTTGGTATTCTTTGCTAGATATCAATGGGTGATTTGGTGCATCTAGGATTCACCGATGGTGCTAGTAGACATACTTGGAACTTAGTTTCTATCGCTTGCGTAATATACTATCCATCTGGTCAGTTGTTAGTCTCAAGAGGCACATGTATCAGCCTTACATCCAATAATATTTCTAAATACAATGTTTTCATTAATTTACTATCTAAAGCAACATATTTTGGTATTGAATTGGTAGTAGTTTATTTGGATTCATAGCTAGTGATGTCTCAACTAAATAACATATATCATGTGAGAGATCCTTTATTACGTCATCAATTTCTGAGAGTGATATTATTACAAAGATCATTTAATTTTATTACTTTCATTCATATTCCATGATCAAAAAATCATTTGTTGATTTTGTAGCTAATCAAGCATTAGATTGACATATTAATCATTCATCACATTAAAATAAAAAGTACCATGAAATCATCCTTATATATTATCAAACCATCAAGAAACTATCTATATATATAGGAATAATATTTTCAAAATATTACAAAATGTGGACAAATTCCCTACAAATTAAGGGATTAAGCCTGATCATGTCCATAAAAGATCAATCATCTAAAATCTAAGTCTATGGGCCCTGCCATGGATGAACATCATGGAAGAACATGATGACATTTTCCACTCGTCAAAAGAGTTACACCCACTATCGTGGTACTCCTACCACGCACCTCTGAATGACTTCAGGGAGATCTTGTATAACTACCATTGTAACTTGGAAAGTTAAACTCCCCAAGTTTCTCTCCACTATATGTAAGACTCTCTCAGTTGAGGTTCTACTCTCTTCGTGTCTCTCCCACAATGTCTGTGCCTAGGTAGACACTCGGATCTCACTAGTCCAACATCTGCATAATGATCAAATAATCTTGTAAGATTTTTGTTTCATGAAAAATATTTTTTAACTTCTTAAATATCATATTAAAAAAAATAATCAAATAATATAAAATTTAGAATATTTACCCATCTCACCCAATGCAATGCCCTCATGAAGGGTGAGATCTGAGTCCTCTCCATCGTCTATTCCTATATAGGGATATTTTTCTATAGCTATGATTTTTTCCTCCCACCGAAGGAAGAACTCATCATCAAATATTGCTCAAGTAACCTCACCCTTGCCTAGTCACCTGATCAAATTTGACCATCTAGCCATCCTCGGATCTCTAGGACTATTGATGGTGGTAGACACTCTAGGTTAGCGTGCTATTACTCTCTCGAAGAAGAAGGAGAAAAGTATGCTACCATAGCCAAAATTCTTTGTTTTCCCTCGTCTCAATGAAGTTAGTTTCTTTTTCATACAAGTCAGGAGGCATGTGCACCAATCAAATAATTTCGAATGAAGGAAATATACTGCCAAGAACATGGTTAGTCGAGAGGCTTGGTATAAATCTATCGATCCTACCACTCTCAAAATGGTAAAGAGAATGATCTTGATTGGCAAGCTTCTCACATTCTTGATCAGAATTTGAGATATAACCTTGTCTATTCCCTCTGTGTAGTAGACGTCTATGTACTTAGATACATATAGGCATCGTCGGGCCCTCTCTTCTAGATCAATTGTATCCCCTTTCAGAAAATCCATGTAATGAAGTAAATAATATCTTCATATATTTCCAAAGGAATTTTATCCATCATAAAGACCTTTTGGTCCAGTAATGGACAAGCATTTCTAGCAACCAAGTTTGGGTTTTCATGTTTAGCAGAAAGTAAAATTTGAGAAATCCACAATTTCTTAATGCATCCAATGGTCCTTGATCTTCTTAAACCTTATTGTCAACTTCAATATGCTCCCTCTCCTTCCAAACAATTGATGTTGTACAACTTGAATAATTTTCATCCATTAGAATTTGAGTTTTTCAAATCTTTCTGCGCATACACAAGTTTTATAAATGACAGTTGTTGGGTGCAGGAATTGCACTTAAGAAAACCCCTCAACACTTAATTTTCAACCTGGGGGATTCGTAAACTTAGAGACGAAGCACAGGAAATGCTAGAGATGGTACAAATTTTCCTAATAGAAATTCCTACTTTAAAGAAAAGTTTGCAGAGTCAAAAGAGTAAAAGATAACTGAATCATCAAAGTAATCTAGTGCTGGAACAAGGAAGAATGCATTTGCAAAAGAGATTAGAAATAAAGGAGCAATCACTCTAGTTGACAAATGATTGACTACTGGGTGTGTTTTTCTTTAGCAGAGACACTTTAGCAATATTCTAGAAATGGGCCCTTCAAACCTGCTTATGTAAAGATTTCCCTCTCACAAGAATATATCTTGCACTAGTGCAGTCTACTTGCGCTAGTGCAGGAACAACGAATTATGCATAGGGTGTAAAACGATGTCTGTACTAAAATGGTTTTTTCTTCATGCAAGGGCTTGAAATTTCTCAAGTCCAAAGCACTCAGATCCAGTAACAAGAAACTGGTTCTTGTACCAGATTAGAGATTCTTACACTTTAAGATTTAATTCTTGGAATCAGTGCTTAATTACTGTAAGTGTTATGAAGCCAAATTGCATACCAAAAAGATGAATGCTTTTGAGTTTATCAAAGTACAAAAATAGAGAAACAATATTTATAATTTATCCTGTCATGAAATATTAGTGAAAGAAATAAAGTTATTAGAAGTAAACTAAAAAGGCTTGCTGTGTCACACAATCTTGCATTGGTGTAGGTTCAGTTCTTCTATTTTAAGCCATGCAGGAAAACAAAATCAAACAGACTTGTAGAAAGTGAATAGCACACCAACATGCACTGATGCAAGTAATTTCTCCTGCTTGGAAAAAGCAGGGAAAATCAATCCAAACAAAACATGCAGAAAGTGAATAGCACAACAACGTGCACTAGTGCAAGTAATTTCTCCTAGTTGGACGAAACAAGGAAAATCAATCCAAACAAAATGTGCATAAAGTGAATATGACACCAATGTGCAGTAGTGTAGGTAATTTCTCCTGCTTGGACTAGGTGGGTAAAACCAATCCAAAATCAGATGCAGGGAAAGGAAGTTTAACTACTTCATGCTACAGATCTACTTTCACTCAAACAAGAATTCAGCTGTTGTAAATTAAATCACACTTGGCAATTTAAAACATAAATTACAAGAATAGAAAATAGGGATAACATGCTGGGTTGGTTAGGCCCTAGCCAACAAGCGTGTTTCCCTTTCAAATAGAAATGATACTCAACACTATATCAATTCATCAGTTGTCAAACATAAGGAAAACATGATTTATGAACATAAGGTGGGGCTCCCTTTCTTATTTAATCATAAAGGAAAATACATGATGAATAATAGAGTCCAGCCCAGATTTGGGCGATACCACCAAAACAAAGTTACAACAACACTGCTATAACATCACTCCTCCACCATCCTCCATTCTACGTGCATCATGCCTCCTTTTATAATCTTTCATAATGATTAAAACAAGTTGTTCCTTTGCAAGGAATATGGGGATTAAATCCTAACCAATTCTAATTACATAGTATAACAGTACAACCATTCCCCTATTAAAAGAATGAAGATTTAATACGAATTTTCCAATTCTGGGATTTTTCTAGAATTTGAGAAAATTTGGTAATTTTAATAAACTGCCTCCAGAGCACCCTTCGTATCTCCTCAACCATTACATATTTTGGAAAATGGCCCACGTTTTACTCAATTTTCTATACTGGGAAAAAAGTCCATGTCGCGGAATTTCTTTATTTACCTTCATCTGCATAAAAACCGAGGTAGAAGTTGGTAGTCTGGAAACTTGTTGATTGTGTTTTCTAGAATTCTAGAAAAAAAGTCTTTTTCATAAAAGTGCTTCAAAGACCTATTCGTAACTTTTCAAATACTTTGAATCTCAAGAAACGGTTTTAGTTATGGGTAACTGGTTATGTTTGTGAAAAAACTATTTGCTTGGATTTCCATAATTCACCTCCATTTGCATAAAAACTGAGGTCAAACTTGGCCATTTAGAAATTATGCAGATTTTGAGTAGACTTATTAATTTGCAATGTTGGTGTAGGAATGTGTTTTGCAGGAATCCTACAAGTACTAGTGCAAGAATGTGTGGTGTAGGAACTTCACCTCTATCAGAATAGGCATATAACCAACTTTGTAAACCTGCAAACACACAATATTATTAAATATTCCTTTAATGTTTAGATCTCATTAAAGTAAAGGAATAACAAATACTTACTTATTATCTCTGAGAATGCACAAAACTATGACAATGACTAGTCAAGCTAAACAAAAGCATGTGTGATTTCAAGTAAAAGCTGATATAAAGCAAGTCAAAACAGAGGCCCAACAATAGTCGCGTGTACACATGGATTTGCCTTTGAAAACTCACGTGTAGGGATTTGTACACGTGAATTTCAAAGGTTCGACCTACATACATGCAAAAGAAAGTTTTAAACTAAAAAATCCAATGGTCGAAAATCACTTGAATTTATTCAAAATGCATGAAAATATCACAATATGAGTTCAGAATTACCTTGAAGCATTTGATTGATGAATGGGTTGAGGAAATCTTGAAATGTGGTTGTCTGAATTTTTCTCTCAAGCTCTCAAACTCACAACACTTACAAGTCAAAATGAATAGTGATGACTTGAAATGTCCTTTTATAATGAAATTTTAAAAACCCACTATTATAAAGTTCATATTTTTTATTTTTTAATTATTTCATGAACTTCTCATTTTTGGCTTGAAATGTTGGGGAATGTTTTTTTTCCGGGTAAGTGAAGACTTTGAGACATTTTTTCAACACTTTGACTCCGCGATCGCACACCTATTGTGACAGGCATCATTTTCATTACCCGCATATAGGTTAGGATATATCACTTTTCAGTGCATTATCCAATTTAACCTCGTACTACGATATATTTCCATAAGGTTGACCCCATTATGTTGTGGTTTTCAACCACTTTCACTCGTCATCTTATAAAATTGTAACATAATGGGAGAGCCATTCCTTACATGTGCTTCCTAATTAGATCCTCGCTATCATATGTTTCCTATGCTACAAGAAGTGCTTAGGCACGAGAGTCCTCTTTAGTCCTGCCATGACTTTGCGACAAAGCCTAATTTCTCTTATTCTTCATTATTTTTATGGGTATATACCCTAGAGGCTCCCATATGTTAATTTGTATTGTTGCATTGCATATTATCTACTTGTACCCTTCTTGGCCTTAATCCAACTTCATTTGGACTCACGTATAATCTAATTTTGACCATGACTTTCTACAAGATCAAACCATGAATTCATTAGCCTTTTCAACTTGACACCTATTATCCATGGAAAGAAAATTTCTTTGAGTGTTGATGACTAGTTTCACCACCTTGCATTGAACATAGGAATGTTTTAGCCCTAAGGAATAGATCATCTATTTTTGAACACTCGTTATTTTCACTATATTATAGGCATTCTTTTATTCCTTATCACGCTTTAAATATTATATATATATATATATATATATATATTCCAAAAATAGCAGGAAAAAAACATTTACATCCATATTTGAGAATAGAAAGAGTCAGTTATATCGCGCTTGAAAAATCACTCAAAATAAGTCTTTCCTCCATTTTGGATGAGACTTTGTTTGATGTTAGGAGAGCCATAACCTTGTTATTGAGTTAGTCCTCCTTTGGTTGGTTATCTCTTCCAATCATATGGAGAGTTTGTTAATGCCTCATGCATTTCAAACTTATACAAAGTTATTTTATGCTTCCATATAGTCACACATCAGTCATGATTTTGTTCAATGGAAGTCAACCTATGTCGTCCATTCTGTAGTGTCTCTTGACTCATTTTTATTTGACCATACCTGGTTTTTCAAAGTTATTTTCAATATCACATCAATATTTTTGTCCTTTGCTCATGCTGGTTAAGAAGGTCTCCATAGAATTTTTGCCAGGGGGTTTTCTCTTATCAACTCCGAAAAATTGCTCTAAGAATAGGCCTAGAGCCACACCCTGGCCCTATTTACATCATTGATAAGTGACCTTGTGCTCAACATCAATTAGTATCATGGGTCTTTGACTGAGTGGTTTCCCTTGTGTTTGATGTCAGCTTACATTATCACATGTTATTTGATGGAGTACCTTGGCTTCCGTTTTCCTCTATTGGTGGATTTCTCACCTTTGTGTCATCTTTCATTATTGGTTGGTTCAAGGGGTTTCTGTCGTGCACTAGCCACATCTTGTGTACAAAGGAAATGTACTTCAGAATGGTTACTTCATCTCTTTTTGCCTGAGTTATTCATAATTATTGGCTTGTGGTTTACACTCGCACTAGTTGATGTGGGATGCCTTAATTCCTTCCTTCGAGTAGATATTTTCCCATCAACTTCAATTCATTTCTTTGGGAATAATATCTAGAGTCCCTTTTTAGTACCTTAGGGTTTACAGTCATCAGTGGCATACTCCTTCACTATTGAAAGTGAGAATACATCAATGTCTCCTAATTGAGAACATTCGTATTAAACATATTTATTTAGACTTCTTAAATTGTACTAGGGTACTATTGATGGTGCTAGGCCCACGAACATGTCAGGCGATCTCTTTGGTAAGAAGTCACAATTAGACCTCATACCATTTGGTGTAGGAGTCCCAGCAGTGGGTTGTACGGTAATGCATTCACTGCAATTTCGCACAGAGGCAAGTAAGATAACTTCGTTGGTAGCAAGGGCGTGACATATGCAGTTAGCCAAGGAAGGAGCATGAGAGGTTCTAACACATGGAGGTTGAGATGAGTGTGCCCCTTGGAAACCTATGATAACACAGAGTTAACAAGGGAACACATGAGCAAAGATGCATCACAACATGAAAGGGAAGTTAGCTAGCAATCCAAAGTGATGTTTAAACCAATAGCACATTTAAGAAAGATTCATACATACATACATAGATAGCTATACATGCATGCGTAAGCAAATAGACACATATATCATTTAGAGTAAACCATATAGCATAGAATACAATACAACATATGCATGAAACATGTCATCTCATTATATTAAGAAGTGTAAGTTTTAGTCATACAATACATCCATGTCCAACCACTATTTCTGACAACGAAATGTTATAGCCACAACCACCTGCTCCTCCAAAGAGATGTACTATCTCTGCACAGTGGAGAAGCCAAGGCTCATTACAATACAACCTAAGCTCTCTCCAAGATAGTCTTATCAGAAGCTTAGCTTACCAAAATCCTGTATAATGAGTTATGAGGGAATATTTATAGCAAAGGGTGGGATGACCCTTGACATTTCCCTTTGTGACAGTTCATCTACTCTCATGACTCTTCATCTACTCCTTGACTGTTACATTACAATGCACATGTACCCATGTGAGACAAAATTGCTTTATCAAGCCATGCTAGACATCACTATGACT
The DNA here is from genome assembly GCA_000404065.3 of Pinus taeda. NCBI lineage: Eukaryota > Viridiplantae > Streptophyta > Pinopsida > Pinales > Pinaceae > Pinus > Pinus taeda. Next base: position 73,895 of record APFE030053800.1, read on the forward strand.
CGGACAACTATTGGAAGATCAACTCTTCGACATCTTCATTGTGGTTGATAGTAGCATACTAATGCCAAGACCAGTAATCCGTGATGGTGTCTATGTGCTCCAAGGTAACATATATCTAGAACCTGACTCTTGCCTCCATATCATCCAGGTACACTTCTCAGGCTCCTCTATCCAATTCATCTGAAATCATGCTCATCATTGTCTTCAATGCAGCCAGAAAAACAACATACTTGTGTCTGATGTCTTGATGGGCAAATATGGGCTGGTGGCAATGTGCATCAACTCGTCAAAGTACGAGTCAAGCTCTAGTTGGACCTATGCCTTTGTCTTTGCTTGGGTGAGAGTCCCAATAGTTGGGATCACATGTGTGCACACCACAACATCCATATTCTTGAATACACATGCATGGTAAGCCTATATGCTAGTGATGAACGATAATAGCTCTTCATAGTTCTAAATCTAACTCTGGATACGTGCCTTCAACTCGACTACTCTGGGCTTCATCATATTAGGCAAGTGAAGCAGGGGTTCCTTGCATCGCATCGTCCATGTTTGCATGTAATCAACAACAACATTCACATTTGCCAAGATACGTGCTCTTCTAACGCATCGTTGCTGCCATCCATTAACATGGACGACTACTTTATGAACGGTACCAAACTTGGAATACAATGCCCACATGACTATGTGAAGGGACAACCTTTCATCTACTATTTCCTTCTTCAGTTATGCTTGGGTGGATGCTGTAACCAACTCTCCTCCTTACTTGGTCATTTGTAGTTCCTAATCTATTCGCTCATTCTCAGCTGTGAGAAAGAAAACACTTGAGCTAGTGGCTTTAGCATATGCTCTGGTAGCATCGGCCAAGGCTATTGGATGTTTTCGCATGTCAAACACGACCACTCGGTCCTCAACTTGTGTAGGAGATATATGATCATCCATAGTCGACACTTTGTGAGACTTCACAATTCTATATTGAGACTCCTCGAATGAGATGATTTTGTACATCTCTCCTTCTAGGTGATCTCTAAGGATCTCACTGCCTCCTTGGTCACTTGAGACTTGCTCATATTTTGGATGCAGTGAAGTGGGTAGATTGACCTCTTAGTGATGAGGCATGAGGTTCATGTATTGTTCCAATTCCTATTCCTCCATATTTGTATCCAACCGTTGAAGTGCTTGCTCTATCTCACGAGTGAAGTCTTGATCCTACGATGGTCCACCATATGTGCCTGATGACAACTGTTCTGATGGGTCCACTACTTGTATGGGTGCTTCTTCATCCATCTGCACATGTTGTGCCCCCTATTGTACCTGTTCCTATTGTCCTTCCTTGTCCTATTTGCATAGCTTTTGTTCCTTTAGGAGTTTCTATTTCAACTCATGCAACTCCTTCTCTGTTTCATCCATTCTTTGTTTCTCCCTCTACCTTTCCATGATTCTCTTATCATGTTTTGCCTCTTCACCTCTATGGTGAAATATGCTTTCTCTACAAGTGAATCTACTCAGAACTTGCAGTGTTTCTCTTCCTCCATACGATCGACAATCTTCCTCTTGCCCTTGTCGCACACTAGTATGTTCACCTCCACTACTATTGCTTCTTCTGGTGCTCTCCGAGATTTTGCTTCACATTGCTTTGCTAACCACTCCATAGCGAAGTTGACTTGTTCATTGGGTCTGGAGAAACTGTAGAAATATCTCCATGGGTCCTCCTCCACCCAATGTAATGCCCTGTGGATCTAGTTGAACTATCCTCTCATGCAATGATCTTTCACAAGACAATGTGGGTCATACAGACTGTAACTTCAGAGGTTGAATGGATACTTCTTCATCTACTCTGCTTCGACATTCACATGCTTGAAACTTTGGATCTCATATAACCCAATGCACAACAGAAGAGCAGGCCAAGGTGCCTTCTTCTTCCGGTGCAGCTTAGCTAGCAATCCTACCGAGATGTGCTATGCTACTTCCTACATGCTGAGCACGTCCAAGGAAAACTTTGGTAGAACATGCAGAGGATTCTCGCACTGTACATTCGTATGAAGGTGCTAGGAAGTGAGGCATACCAATAATCTATGTCTATTAGTGCCTCCATTGTTGCCTTCGACATGCAAGGTGGATCTTGTTCGAATATCATCTTGTAAGTCAAGGTGAAAAAATGATCAGACAAGTGTGATAACTCCTCTAAAGCTTCATTCAGAAAACATCATACAATAAGTGTTCACAGTAGTCTTCGTCGGTGACCATTCCCACTTCAAGACCGGGAACTCCTATCAGGCATAGACTGCATCCAAGATGTAAGAGGACATGTAGATTTCTTCTTGCATACCTTTGGGAAACTATCAAACCCTCACTACTTGTTCCTTCAGCTGATGAGCTGACATGCTAGACTAGTTACCTGGTTTTCCTTCTCCGGCCAATTGGTCCAGCGTGATCACCCAATTTAATGGGAAGGTTTTTGTTCTTTCTTGGCCATACACTTGACATGAAAATATGAAAAAGTATTGATATTCTTTCCACAATACCTTTGTCTTGTAGATCTGGTTGGGTGTCATCCTGAATCTAGCCAACTCCTTTATCTAGTTCTTCATATTGTCTCTGGAATTAGCATTGTTGTTGGGTAAGATAAAGGGATTCTCCATGATATTCATGGACTTTGACATATGAAACATTTCATCATAATCCTCTACCCTGAAGGTTCCAATATTCATCCCGCTAACACTAATCAAGGTCATCATCTCAGAATCAGTGTGTGAGACGATCCAATGTATCATGTTCGCGAATGGGAGCATGGGGTATCTGCATGCAATTAGGTAAAAGTATGACTTTTGAATGTTAACGTACACCTGGTGGTCTTTGAGTTCTTCCCCAAAAGTGCCTATAAATGCATCATTGACCTCTTGCCATTTCAACTTGATTTCCTTGTCTAGAAACAACTCAGTACTTCATAGATTGGTAGAATTGCGGACACTCATTGAACTACTGCTCCAAGTGCACTTATGTATGTGTCCTTTGATCTTGCACTCTTGGAGGGTCATTGATCCTGTACTACTAAGGGGTAGATGAACACCTGAAATATCCAGAGACAAAGAAATATACATGGCAATAAATATGTTAGTTAAAACCAAAGTAAATTCGAGAACAACATAACGCATACTTGAGGATAGATAGACAAAGATTGCACAATTTATTCTGGGAGGCTGGGTGATTGGCTGCCAAAACTACGTGAAAGGTAGTCTGGGCTATCTAGGGAGGATGAATGGATGTTGGATTTGTGTAATGTGCAATCCAGACTAATCGTTGACTATTGGGATTGTGCAATGCACAATTCCAGTTGGCAATGATTGCAGGCTCAGTGATTGCATTGTGCAATTTTCTGGGCCAGTAGCCATTGTCCCTCAAAATTGTATAAATTAGACCTGGGGAACAACTACTAGGTAGAAATGAAAATTTCTGGAGAGGAAGGCAGAGCCTTCTCTCTCAGGATTGTGCAATGTTGTCTTAGTGACATAGAGTCCAAGCCAAGGCTGCCCAGACCCACAGATGGGACACTGAATGAAAATGCTAAAGTGAATGCATGGTGATAATAAGTGTAAGAAAAAGGAAATGATCATGCATGCAAACATTGAATGAAATATTAAAAAAACTTAATGACATGCATGTGGGTGAAGCGAGTCACCGAATCGGCGACTGTTCGTGCAAACCAGTTTCATGCATGTGACAATAGTGAGATATCAATGAAAACTGAAATCATGATAGTACAAGCTAGTATGCATGTAAACGACATTAAGCATCCAAAGAAATCAAGAAAACAAGACTCACACAAGTGAAAACACAAAAAGAGATAGAAATGCTGAGAAAGACAAGTTGAGACCACTTACCCGTGATTAGTCGAGTCAAATGTGTCGAAGAGTCCTGGATGTGCTGTGGGATGTCAAATCTCCAAGATCAATGTGAAAGAATGAGATCTAGTGTGCTAATTAATAATTTTGGTCTCATGATGATCATGCCACATATATAGGAAAAAGTGAGACTTGGAGGAAAGAATCTAAAATGATCTTTGCATGTAACCTCTAGCTGCTAAAAATAGCTCCCTAAATCAAGGGATGCATTTTGCATGTTTCTTTTGGCTATTCTGGGAAAATAAATCCATGCATGCAAGTCAAGTTCCCTCGGTCCCGGGTGGAACTGGTCAACCCAACTGCACATGCAAGAGGCTTCTCAACTACTGGGAGAAAATTCACATTTCTGGATGGGAGTTGGGTTGGTTGCCCAAGAGATTTACATATTTTTTTGTGCAGAGAAGTTGACTACTGCCCAGGATTGCAATTCTTGGGTTGAGCAGCCCTGCTGGGAAGAATTGCACAATTTTCTGGATGAATCCTTCCTGGTAGATTTACACAATTTTGGGGCCAAGGAGGCTGCTAGACTAAATTATGCAATTTCTGGAGGGAAGGCTGGTTTCCCTCCAGAATTGTGTAATCTCTTGAAGGAGTTTCTCAGCCTACAGCTGGACCAAGTCTGGAGGAACAAATTGTGAGGGGAATGCATCATTATCTGATAGACAGACTGCCTTTCTGCAAGAAAATCACTGAAGCTTATGTACCTGACGAAGCAAGACATGTTGTTCTAAAAGTTTGGTAGGGAGGCTCCAAAACGAAGCTAAGGAAAATTTTTGGAGTGTGGTTTTAGCTGCTACAACACTTAGCGACACACTGGTATAACTCCAGCTCCCTGAGTGGACCTTGTTCATGAAAAACAAGTTTAACACCTCCGAAAGTATTGTTCGATTCTTAGTTTGTCGTTGTTTCACACTAGCCTGATTGTAATTTGTAGCATCTACCCAGCTCTTGGTCAATTCACACACATTCCAAGACAAGGCAACACAGTTGTTTCAATTGGGGTTGAGGGTTATATTGGTGCACAAGCAATATAATCATCAGAGTCTTAGTTTCATCTCTGGTGTTCCTCCACTGCCAACAGGCCTTGATAGTACCTCGACGGAGTCATGCAGGAACACAAGCATCGATCCATTGCTAGCAAGCCTGGTTAGTACCTCAGTAGAGTTACTTGCATCACCTCTCTGCATAGGAAGCCTTTCTCTTTTTTCGCCTTATTCGTTTTTCATTTTTTGAATTGTTTTACTTTCCATTTTTTTTTTTTTTTTCATTTTCAAAATTACGCATAGCACTTACTCATTTCAAAGGTTGAAGAGAGATCCCAACTTATTGAGAGCATAAGAGGTTGTTCCTTCATAGAAGTAATTTATTATATACCTCTGACATGCTTGTTAAGGTTTTCCCCCTCAGCTTACTCTATCTAACTAACCTGAAAAGCGTTAACCCAAAAACAACTGATTAGAATAGGTGACACTAGTTAGCGCGCATGCATTGTGCTTTCACCAAGGTTCACCTTGAACAATACATATTTTCCTTTGATGTATCATGGGATAAAGGTAAAAATTTCATCATATAGAGATAGGACGACAAATAACCAAGTAGTGATAACAGTATAAGGCCTCTTGTACTTCACCCATCTTGTTCCAAGAGTCATACATGGTTTCATGTGAAACTTACCAACGAACAAAACAAGTGAGCAAACAAAAAAACAAAGTAGAAGCAGAAGCGAATGTGAAAGCAAAGTGAGTAAGAAAACAAGCAAGCAAAAAAAAAACAAAAAAAGCAAGTAATCAAACAAGCATGCAAGAAAAGAAACTGAAAGAAAACACTATTCATACTCCTAAACTAACAGTGCATTGGCCCGATCACGTGAAGTGATATTTCCAATGCAGCCACTAGTGCATGGTTTAACCCATGTTGGTAAAGGTTGGTTCTGTGAGCAACCTAGTTGTGCAAACCATCAAGAAAGAAAGATAAAATAATGAAGACAAACACACTTCATGTTTAAAAGTGTCCACGGGACATAGGTGAGTGCAAATGCATGACATGTGGTTCGTGGACTTGTCATGGTGTTGTGCGATGTTGTGTGTGGCTCTGAAACATATGTACCCTCTTGACTATGACATGTAAGAAAATGAAAGAAACGAAGACAAACTGTGTTGTGCAAGTGTGCTTGCAATGTAAGATTCCTACAATACTACATGAGCGATGGGATCATGCAATTCGAGCAAAGGGAGCACGATCTGTGTTTGAGATTGATCTTCAATGCATATAGTTGAGTAATGAGGAGCCTCTGGTAAGTGAAAATTTCCTGATCGAAAGTTAAACCAACCCCGAGAGAGTGAGGGCTTGACATAACCATTACCTTGGGTTGAAGTGCCTCGACTGTCTTTGGTGTTTCAACTTCATCGTCATATAGATCATCATAAACCAGTGGCTTCAAAAAATCAATTGCGATAGAAACATGATCGTGATCGAATATGGGAGTAAATGGATCATGAAAGCCATGATCAGAAAAATCAATGATTTCATCGGCATCCTCATGATCTGATGAATAAAATAGAGGGGTGGATGAGAAGCAAAAAAGAATTCATCCTCTATGTTTCTGAAAAAGGTAGATGAAAATCAAGTGGATTTTCAATGATTAACTTATCCTCTTTGTTGTTAGATGATGGACTAACATTTGGTGTGTCCTGCGAGTGATCAACAATGGGTGCATTTGTATATGAAGATACACATGCGAAATCATGGATGGTAGGTTCACCAAATATGTCAGGGAAGAACGGAGGAGGTTCAGATGAAAGGGAGTCATCCTTCGCTGAGTGTTTGATGCTCAAGCTCCCAGTCATACACTTCATGAATGATAATGCATGTTTGTTGTGCAACACCTACCCTATCGATGTCTTGATCCTCATTCACAACAAGTGTAGAGTCCGGAATGGAAGAACACAAGACAATATCATCCAAAGAACTAGCCAAGTATGAAGATGAAGGTTGTGGTACAAAACACATGTGACATCTTGATGGACTCACAACCAAATTTGTGCAAAAATTAAGCGAAGCGATGCTGGGAAGATGTGACAGTTGAACTAATGTGTGAGTATGATCTCCCACATTAGTCTGCAGTGGTGGAGCTATTTCATGATGGGATGGAAGATAGTCACTTATGATAGTGGCCATCTGAGTCTAAGATTATGCAGCTCCATCATTGAATAATACTGAGCGAGGCTTGATTTCAAACTTCTTATTGGGATGAGAAGATTTCTTAACACAGTACTTGAATTGGCCCCAAATATAGAGAAATTTCATCTGGCTCTTTGGAGCTTGAAGTTGCAAATCACAGAAGCATTGCTAAAAATCCATTGTTGATTCATGCAGAGCGTTCTGTTGTTGTGACAATTTTTGGTCAAGATGGTTTGGATCAAAATGATAGAAACTGTCTTCATTGAGATCACAGAAGGGCTCAAGTGAGTGCATGTTGTCAGCTGGTAGATTGCACAACCATCAATATGGAGATTCACAAAGTGTGTATGCAAGAAACAAGCAGGCATGATCATTAGAACATCCATCCTCCTCATGAAGCAAGGAAAGAAATTCATGTAAGAACTTGGGCCAAGCCACTTCACTTTCACCATTATATGTGTAAGTGGACAAGAGATCAAAGAACTCCCTTGTGATGGTGACATCGTCGTGATTCAAAAACATCACAGAGGGAAAAGAGTATAAGAATTCAAGATAAATATGTAAATGTTCAAAATAGGATGAGAGGGCATAGCTTGTCATCTAGCCCTCCTTCTAGCACCAGCAATGTTGATAATGATGGACTTGCCAACATGTCAAGGTATCTCCCCTGTAAGAAGTCCCGATTAGACCTCAGACCGTTTGGTGTAGGAGTCCCAATAATGGGTCATATGGTAATGCCTTGACCACAATTTCACATAGAGGCAAGTAAGATAACTCTATTGGTAGCAAGGGTGTGACATATGTAATGAGACAGGGAAGGTGTGTTACACTAAAATTTGTCACCATGACTATCTGCAGTTAGTATGGCTCCATCAACAGTCATACTATCCTCCTTGTCAAGCCTTATACTTCTGCTCTCCATGTCAAACTTCAAGAAAGAGAGAAAGTCATTAAAAAACATGTTTATCTCTAGGTACGCAGGTTCTCTCTACCTTGCCTACGTGTACGCATCCCAAGCTCATCGTAACTGCGTACTTGTACGCTCTGTAAGCCAAGGGATGGGTGCGTACTCCTATAAAGGTCAAAAGGCGCGAGTTTCATCTTAAAAAAGTTACTTGTGGTCATTTCTATAGCATTCTAGAAGATTGTTTGACGTGTATTGAGCGCCTCCAGATGGTTCATGCATCCCTATGATAGAGGAACTTATCCCATCAAGAGAGGAACTACCTCATCCAAAAGAGGGGCTTATCCCATTGATATTGGACCTGATTAACTTACTCTAGAACACTATAAATACAGGCATTGGGCCAGAGGAGGGGAGGTTGAAAGCTGAACATTCCAAAGGGTAGATGTCGCTGGAATTAGGACTTCCTTGTAGAAGCTTGTGAGGAGAGATTACCATCCTTTCTTGTTTCATTTGGAAGTGGGTGAGCTTATCAAAGTGAAGGAAAACTCTTGCTGGACCCTGGGAGGAACTTGCACAACACCAAGGCTCAGGTTGTAATGGTTTCTTTTTTGTTTCCTTAATACAAATAAGTCCATTCTTCTCAATGATTTGTTGTTAATGAATTGTTTCATATACTCCTTGGTCTATATGTTGAATATGTTTTGTTTTATGAGATATTCAGGTGTTATGTAATCGTTTGATTGTTAGTGTATGCAGGTTTCGAAGTGAAGGAGGAGCTCATCTGGATCGACGAGGCTAGACTACTACAACAACGTTAGACTTCAGGTAGGATCGAAAACACTTGGTTTCTCGTATGATAATGCATGTTTAGAGAAGGATTGCTCTTAATTGTCTTGTTTGTCACTAGAAAGTCTTAGGCTTCTAGGGAGGTTGGTTTTGTCCGCAAGATTAACTCTTTCCGCATGACAGCCTCATTATACTATGTGATGAAAAATATAATCATACTAACCTCTAAGGTTCTCTCACGTCGCGTTTCACTCCACAATCTTTGTATGAGATGAATAACCGTTTTTGAAACATCACTTCCAAGATTCGCTACCTTATCCAACAACAATATTCTCTTCATATTCTCACTTTCACATGTGCACAAAAACTTTAATGATATCAGTGTTTCAAGACTTCGCAACTCTTTAACTGCATAACACACTGCCATGTACGAATCTCGAAGCTTTGAAAGGCCACCAAGCCCAAGTATTTTCTTTAATATACAACAATCCTGTAGGTAAAGTGATGTTAGTGTTGTCGGTAATGCTTCAACCTTACATTCTCAACACATAGAGGTTTCCTCTCATTAAAACAAGTCTTGGCTATTAGGAAATTTGCAAGTTACCCAGGAACAATGGTACCCCAATTAAAGTACATCCCAAGAGGCTTGAACAAACATTGATTACATCTAAAAACAACTCCTTTGAAGATCCCAAGCAAAAGATGAACTAGTCCAGGCATGTTCATTTTTCATAGGATAATACATAAAATTGAAGAGGCCAGAAAGAAGGAAAAGAATGTCCCATGACAAGGAATCTTCATAAAGGATCCTCAAGTAGCGATAAAGATGATGTTGGAAATCAACAAATAAATATGGCTCCTCCAAGGATTTTTGTAACAATGCTCGTGAATATTCCGTGTAATAAAAGTTAATAAAGGAAAAATAATAACCACGGTTGATGGCACAATTGTTCCAAGATGAGTGTTGGGTAAGACATCCTATTGTGTGTGTTCATTTGGCTATTATGGCTAAGCAAATTGGCAAAGGAAATGGAAAAGGCTTTCGAAAGGCAAAATGACATTTTTGGCACATTTATTTACGAAAATAATGGAAATTAGGAGAAAAGGAAGGTGAAAGGTCAGAAGTTGCATGTGAGGAGGAAAATGAAGAAAATAGAGGCCACATTAATAAAAGGACTTTTGAGGATTAGTTGGTACCTTTTCTCAGTTCAATTTTAATTATATCTCATTATTCTCTCTCTCTCTCTCTCACTATTGGACACTTAGATTTTTCTTGGAGCATTTTGGTATTGGATGAAGAAAAGAAAAGAAGGAAAGATGAAGGAAGGAGCAAGGAAGGACGAGAAGGATCAAGTAGCTACAATGCGGTTTCTTGCAAGTATCAATTTGCATTTGTGTTTTCCTCGCTATATTTGGCATGCATGGTATTGTATGTGGTTCTTTTTTGTTATGGAATGGGCTTTTCTAGGTGTGACAATGCTTTCATCCTAGCCTTTCTTTTTTTGGATAGCCATGGTGTGATGGGGTTCTCATGTTTTGGTTAGCTGGATTGTCGGATGGATTCAAAGTTGAGTGAAGTGGATCTCTGAATGATAGAAAACATGACCTAGTAACCCCTGAACCAGATTGTGGGTTGTGGTAAAGCCATATGTTGTGTTTCCTTGGTGGGACTAAGAATCCTCCACCGATGAATGGTGGGATATACGGTAAAGCCTAGAGGTGTTTTCCCTTGATTAGGCCTAGAAATCCCTGCTGGTGAATAGTGGGATATACGATAAATCCTAGAGGGTGGTGTCTCCATTTAGGGCCTAGTGATCCTTGGATCAAACCATGGATTACGGTAAAGCCTAAGAAACAAGAAAATAGGAAAGATTCCTCACGGTATAAGTGGAGAAATCAGGTGGCATCCACGCTTGTTTTGGCTAAGTGATCTGGTGAAGATCATGGTAAAGCATGTTATTACATCTTTATTGTGTTGGCCTAGTGATCCAATTTGGATTAGGGTAAATTCTAGTTTCTATTAATGATGGTGAGGCAGTTTAGCCTCCGGATGCCTTGGTTGGTTCTTTTGGTTTGAGTCCCACATTAATGCTTGGAACATGGGATGAGGGTGAATGACTAAAGAGAGAATTGCCCCATCCATTCTATGGTTGGGTGGAACGTGGTATCCCCATCTCGGGTTGGATTTTGCATTAAGTAATAAGAGGTTCTTTCCTTGATATCTTATGTATAAATGTATTGGTTTATATGTGGATTCTATGGCTCATGTATCCATGTTATTTTTGTTGTTATTATGTTGGTTATAAGCATGTATTATGATAGTGATGATGTATGGATCTCCTCATGTTTTGAATTGTAAATGAATGAACAACGTATCTATGACCTAATATATTGTAATTCAGCTAATAATATAAGGGAAAAATGCTTCTTAGCGATTCTCAAATAAGTATGAGACCCCTATACTCAGATTTGTTGTTTACACTTGCAGATTACATATTTGTGGCATGTTTGACAAAATTCTTGTTATGTCTAGTAGGGGTCCAGTCAATCTCTTGTTCAAGTAATTGCATTTGTATCATTATTCCATTTTTATCGTTCTATTCTAAAGGTGCCATTGAGTTATGGGCAATGGCCTGGGCTTTGGGCTTGAAAAAGTGGCTCAAATCCTGGGGATGACGGCACAGTGTTGGCAGACAAGTCCCTAGATGCTAGCATACCATATTTTGGTAGTGTCCAGCGTCTTCTCGATGCATGCATGCCTATATCAAAGGAGTGTTCAGGATTTTAATGATCTAAAACATCATTTGGTCTCAGGCGCTGGTAACCTGAGTGGTTAGGTTGGATCCTGGGAGTTTTGTTGCTAATGTGGATGGTCTGTATGATGATTTTATGTCGATTCCACTTCCTTACAGTCACCGAGGATGTTGAATCCCATCATAGTGGTCTCTTATCATATTTTTAGCTCGGTTGGACGGTTATTTGGGTAGATGTGGGAGGAGGGTGTTATAGAGTGGTATGAGAGCATGGTTCACCCCTTGGACTGGACGGGCAATGTGTGTCGGTCATGCATTCATGTCAGTTGCATGTTTGTTATTCATCCTTCTAGTCTATATGCTTGTTGCATATGCATGGTGTTGGTCCTGGTTGTAGTGATGTCACCATGTGAAAGATGATGTTGTTGTTGAGAAGTGTGTCATAATGAGTGTATGATTAGTTACATGTTGTTCATTCTTGCATATTGTCAATGTACATTGCTATGGTTGTTGTTGTCACACATGAGGTCATCGTATGTGTAGTTCATATGGTCATGCATTAATGACTGGACTCTAGCTAGAATTATGGTTACATGGTTATGTGCTTATATATTATATGTATATATGATGTCATGATTATGATATACATGTATTACACTTATTTGGAGGATCTTGAAGATGAGATATCGTCCACGAATTTTGCTAAGGTACGTTGGTTTATTGTGACTTGGTTTAGCTTACATAGTATGCCTTACAGGAAAGAGATAAAAATGGATAGTAAGATGGTAGACTACAAATATTTCCCCTATGAATTAGATGAGTAGCGTGGTGTTGGGCACTCTTCTAATTTGGTAGATACATTGAGAAGCTTAACGGAAGAAATAAGGTCTTGTAAGGAAGACAATGGCAAAATCATGCAGGGCCAAGAGAAGCAACCAGAGGTTAATGTGTACTCCCTCAGTGTTTTCTAGAATTGCAGCGACAAGGGCCACTTCGGATCATCCATGGACAAGAGGAAAAAACTAATGGAGCATATGGAAGTAGGTCTCATGGGGGTCAGAGGTTAGATAAAGATGACACAATTAGAGATGGGAGATTGTTGAATACTCTAGATGGGAGAGTGTTAGGCCCCTATACTACTAGTGTAACCCCTTATTGTTATTAGTACAACCCACTTATTATATTGATGTACCCACATAGTGCCCATATTGTTACTATTGTACCCCATATAAGCCCACTAATGCTACTATTGTGGCTTCATATTATTATTGTTAGGTCGGCTGGGTTATATTGTGACTCCTTAGACTCCTATATATAGAAAGGAGGTTTTGTCATTTGAATCATCCAAGAATTGTTCATTTATGTAATGTAAAGGAGGTTGCCCCCTCGAAGAGGCTGAATTCTAAGTCGTTGATCTATCTTTTCTATCTTTTCTTGAGCTGGTTTCATAACATTTGGTATCTGAGCTTTGGATTCTAGCGTTTCGCTGCTCCAAACAGGTCATCGTGGCATTTTCACTATAACTTGTTTTCTGTGACGTTTCAGAAGTCGCAAAAAAAACCCATTTGAGAAGAATTGGCTCTGAACTATGGGTCCGAATTTCAGAGCTTTTCACAATATATTTTCAGAGATATGATCTGAGGAAGTTGACCTTTTTGCAGACTCTGGAATTACACTCAAAACAGGTGACCTAGGGAAAATCGTAATAACTTTCTTTCTGAGCATTGGATTGAAATTTCGTAAGAAGGTACAGAAATAGGACAGACTGTAGTTTTCATTTATATATTTTTTAGAGTCAAAGGTTGAAACAGTGACTCGTGGCACTTCATACAAATTCGCTTTTCTGAAAAGGTCTATAATCAGGTCACTGTGGGAGATTTGACATAACTCTTCATTGGAGAATCCAATTGGGGTCAGACTAGTGGAATTGGAAAGAGGATACAGAGGGCTACTACAGGTTGCAATTTCAGAACTTAAAGATTTGAAAGTACAGAGTTACGGTCATTTCAAGATCGTGCTCCTAAAATCAAGAAAAAGCAAGATGAGGAAGTTTGATGGCAAGGATCCGGTAAAATGGATACGTCAAATGGAGCAATATTTTGATATACATGGTGTACCAATGTTACAAAAGGTATGTATTTCATCTTCATATTTAGAACCGGATCAATTTTTATGGTATAAAGGGCTTTGTTCTCGTAAAAGACTTGTTACGTGGTCA
>APFE030053800.1:87660-146685 GCA_000404065.3 Pinus taeda
TGAGAAGAAATTATTTTACATAGAGTATGAAGAGGAAGAAGAAAAGGATCAAGAAACATCGAAAGAAGAGGATATACACCAGGATCCAACCCCAAAGATAGAAGAAATGAATCATACTATATCTTGTAAAGCATTGGTAGGAATTACCACTCCTCAAGCTATCGAGATAGAAGGACATATCAAGAAGAAAAAGGTGCAAGAATTCAAGGATCACATCAATAAAGAAGAAATGAATCCAACCATATCTTATAATTCATTGGTCGAAATTACCACTCCTCAAACTATCAAGATAGAAGGACATATCAAGAAGAAAAATGTTCAAGAAGTGAAAGATCACATCGAGCGTCAAGAAATGAATCCAACCATATCTTGTAAAGGATTGGAAGAAATTACCACTCAAACTCTAGAGATAGAAGGACATATCAAGAAGAAAAGGGTTCAAGCAGTGAAAGATCACATCGAGCATCAACGACAAGTTCCCCAACTTTTAAAGGATAACGCCACTTTGGTGCAAAATCAAATGAAACAACAGGTAGATCAACATCGTAGTGAAAAATGTTTTGATGTAGGTGATTGGGTATTTTTACCGCTGCATCTCAAGAAAGATATTTATGAGAAGGAAATGTTGGCAATACTACATGCACTTAAAAAATGGCGACCTTACCGAATGGGAAGACTCTTCAAGGATGAGGATGTGGAAACATTGTTTTGTGCTATTTCTATTATCCAACCAAATTGGATAAGCGAAGCAATGGATGAATGGAAGAAGGACAAAGAAGTATGGCCACTTATTCAAAAGTTGCAAAAGATCCCAATTCAAACAATATTGCCAAAAATTGAAGAGGAAGGAAAAATCATATTGGAACCTGGAGCAGTCACAGAAACAAGAACCCGACAGCTACGAAATCAATCTTCAATTGAAGACAATACATCTTCGCTCTAAAGAGTCTTCGCATGGGTGACAGAATGAAGTGTGAGAGTTCCACATGAAATGTTGGCAATACTACATGCACTTAAAAAATGGCGACCTTACCGAATGGGAAGACTCTTCAAGGATGAAGATGTGGAAAAATTGTTTTGTGCTATTTCTATTATCCAACCAAATTGGATAAGCGAAGAAATGGATTAATTGAAGAAGGACATAGAAGTATGGCCACTTATTCAAAAGTTGCAAAAGATCCCAATTCAAACAATATTGCCAAAAATTGAAGAGGAAGGAAAAATCATACTGGAACCTGGAGCAGTCACAGAAACAAGAACCCGACAGCTACGAAATCGATCAATTGCAGAGCATCTCATAAGGTGGAAGAACTTACTAGCTGAATATTCCACATGGGAGGACAAGAATTTTATACAGAAGCATCAAGAACTACTCAAGCGTTGAGGACAACGCTTTTTGAAGAGAAGGGGCATGTTAGGCCCCTATACTACTAGTGTAACCCTTATTGTTATTAGTACAACCCACTTATTATATTGATGTACCCACATAGTGCCCATATTGTTACTATTGTACCCCATATAAGCCCACTAATGCTACTATTGTGGCTTCATATTATTATTGTTAGGTCGGCTGGGTTATATTGTGACTCCTTAGACTCCTATATATAGAAAGGAGGTTTTGTCATTTGAATCATCCAAGAATTGTTCATTTTGTAATGTAAAGGAGGTTGCCCCCTCGAAGAGGCTGAATTCTAAGTCGTTGATCTATCTTTTCTATCTTTTCTTGAGCTGGTTTCATAAAGGTGATGGATACATGTATTATTCTAGTTCTGCTTCTAAGCAGCATCATGATCATCATCATTATTATCCTTATAGAAGGAGTGATAAGAGATACTTTCCAGATGATTTTAAGAAATAAAATCCACCTACTTTTGATGAAGACTTGAAGAAACTGTAAGATGCAGAGGCATATATACTTGGGATGAATACGTTCTTTGAGTTGCATGAGTACACATAAAAAATGAAGGCCATAATTGTTATATTCAGTCCGAAAGGTAAAGCATATATCTGGTGGGAAGATGTGAAGGGGGCCAGGGACATCAAAACGGAGGACTTGAATTGGCATGAGTTAAAAAGGATTTTTAGGAAGAAATACTTATTAGAAAGGTACTACTACAGTAAGACCAAATAATTCTATGAGCTAAAGATGGGATCAATGAAAAATGAAGAGTACATGACTAAGTTCCTAGAGCTATTGAGGTATGTATTATCTCTTAAAGATAAGAAAACTAAATTTCAGCAATTTTTCAGTGGTTTTCCATTAGAATTTAGAGATGATATTGGGTATGATGGGCGTGGGTCACTTGAGGAAGTTAATGGGAAATTGAAGCATTTCTATGAACATTCAAAGCGAAAGAATGAATCTCAACAAGGATGGAAAGGGGAGGATAAGGATAAAGGTAAGGGTAAATGGAAACCGAAAAGAGAAAGGTCTCAGAATGTAGAAGAGAAAGAAAATGTGGCACAACAAAATAAGTTCAATGCAACTAGAAAAGGACATGGATCATAACAGTAGCATAGAGGTACGGTTGGAGTGTTGGACATGCGGTAAGGAACACCTTAAGGGAGTTTATCCATAGAATCAAGGTCATAGGCCTTAGATATATAGTGCACATGAGGCGCATACTATTGGGGATGTTGGTAAGAGCATTCCTTGTATCTATGAAACATTGGATAACAGACAAGAAGACCATCAAACATCTATCATTGAGATGGACGGTAAGATTTGTGATCATGTTGTTTCTATTTTGATTGGCCTTGGATCTAATTATAGTTATGTTAGTCCTGACTTGGTGGATAAGTATGGTTTGAATAAAGAAGTGCATGCACAATCTTGGTTAGTGCAGTTGGCTACAGATACAAAGAAGCAAGTTCATCATTGGGTAAGAGCTTGTACATTTGATTTGAATGGTATTCCTACCACATCACATTTGAATGTATTACTGTTGGGATCATATAGCGTGTTGTTGGGCATGGATTATTTGTACCTTCATAGGACCAAGGTGGATTGTAATGAAAAGTCCATTGAGTGCTTGGATGACAATGGGGAACCAAGAGTCTTACAAGTAAATAAGAAAGCCACATTAGTTAGGATGGTGACAACTATGCAAGGAAAGCTTAGTTACAGAAAAGGGTGTGTGTTATTTACAATGCATATTTATAGTGACAAAGGTAAAGATGTTGAGGATGTAGATGTTTTCAGAAGGTACCTAATTCTACAAAAGTTTCAATATGTGTTTCCTATAGATATTTAAGTGTTACCACCTCACGGAGAAGTAGAATTTTCTATTGAGTTGGTGTGAGCGGCAACTCTAGCATCAAAAGCTCCTTATAGGATGAGCACACCTAAGTTGACAGATTTGAAGTTGCAGTTGAAGGGAATGTTGGACGAAGGATACATTAGGCCAAGTGTATCACCTTGGGGAACACTGGTATTGTTTATAAAGAAGAAGGATGGTACTCTAAGATTACGCATTGACTACATGCAGTTGAACAAAGTGACCATCAAGAACATGTACCCATTGTTGAGGATTGATGACTTGTTTGATCACTTGAAGGGAGTAGCATTGTTCTCGAAGATTGATCCAAGATCTGGATATCATCATGTACAGATTAAAGAGGAGGAAATTTGCACGACAACTTTATAAACTAGAGTGGGAATTATGAGTTCATCGTAGTTCCATTTGGTTTGACTAATGCTCCAACTACATTTATGTGCTTGATGAATATTTTGTTGCGTCCCTATTTGAACAAGTTTTCTATTCTGTTCATTGATGGCATATTAGTATATTCAAAAACGAGAAAGAGTATGTTGAGCATTTAACAGAAGCGTTGTGATTGTTAAGAGAACATCAGTCATATACTAAGCTCAACAAGTGTATTTTCTTTCAGATAGAGGTGCATTACTTGGGACATGTTGTTTCCAAGGAAGGCATAGCAATAGATCTAGAAAAGGTAAAAGTTATCATGGAATAGGTAGCTCCTAGGAATGTAGATGAGGTGAGATCCTACATGGGATTGGCAGGTTATTACAGGAGGTTCATTAGGAACTTCTTGTATATTTCTTATCCTATTACATCATTGTAGAGGAAAGGTAAGAATTTTGAATGGACAAAGGAGTGTAAGGCCAATTTTGAGCAGCTTAAGCAGTTTTTGACACATGCACCAATGTTAAAGATTGCAAATCTGGACCAAGAGTTTGTAGTATGTACATATGCTTGCAAGAGAGGACCTGGTCGAGTCCTTATGCAGGAACAATAGGTAGTGTGATATGAGTCATGAAAACTGAATGAGCATGAATAGAACTATCTGACACATGATCTTGAGCTAGCAGTGATCATACATGCATAAAAGGTGTCACAGTGGATTGAGGTGTCTTTTTGACCAACTAAATCTGAATTCCAGGGAAGCTAGATGGTTGTCCATGATCAATGAGTGTGATTTTGAGATTAGATACATCAAAGGAAAGGAGAACAAGGTCACATATGCTCTCAGTAGATGGGTACATGTAAATAATGCAACATCTGAGTTCCTCTAGGATAGATATACATGATATGATCTTGCAGGCAAGTCAATAGGATGTCAGGTATATGAAGATTGTGCACATGCTACAACAAAGTATAGGTGCAGGTGCACAAGATGTGAACTATTGTCTTACAACATATGGATTTGTTAGCTTTAGAGACAAGATATATGTGCCAGAAAGTAGTTAGCTCAATAAGGTGATCTTGAGGGAGTTTCATGTGAAACCATATCAAGGTCACCCAAGCTATCAAAAGGCATTGACTTCAGTGAAGAAGTTTTATTATTGGTCGAATCTGAAGAAGGATGTAGTAGAGTTTGTGGCTATGTTTTTGGATTTTCAGTAGGTGAAGGCATAATGTAAGCACCCAGGTGGTCTACTACACCTTATTGTGATTCCAGAGTGGACATGGGAGTTCATTTCATGGACTTTATCATAGGATTTTGAAGAAAAGTTAGACAACATGATTCCATCATGGTTGTCATGGACAGATTAACAAAGGTAGCGCACTTCATTCCAGTGAAATCTACATTCTCAATTAGTGATGTAGCACAGGTCTTCATTAGGTACATAGTTATATTACATGGAGTTCCATAGAATATTATTGGCTTGTTAGGGCTTGACCCAGGTTCAGAGTTAATTAGCCAAACAAATCTTAGTGCTACTGGCCCTTTCAGCAATAGTCCGCAGAGCATGGACTGAGGTCCCACACGAAGTATGTAGTATGGGAAGGTTCTAGAACCAGGTTTCTGCACCCTGGAGATGTCTGATGAGTTCAACTAGTCCTTTTTCTGTTCCTGCGAGAAGGTGGCTTCACACACCTTTCGTGCCTCACGGCCTCATAGACTGCCTTGGCACAACCCTACCTAGTGGCTATGCATTGTGCTCTATTTTATTACCCAAAACCCTACTTATATTTGAATATTAGTTAATTATCTTTTGCTACTTGAGTGCTTTAAGTTATACTTAACAACATAGAACCTTCATACAGGTGCGCACAATAAATAAAGAGTATAGTAATGAATTATATCAATCATGCATTAACCCGAGAACAATTACACAGATTTATAGCAAAACTTCTCTTTATTGATTCTTTCCACAGTTACAGACTCAACTTGCTCTGTGCACTCAGCTGCAGGGGTCCGCACACTCAACTGCGGACTACTAGGCCTCTGTGCACTCAATTGCAGAGCCTTATCCTACTCTACGACACAAAGACACACTTCACATTGTGACTCAATCACTCAAACTTCTCATGCTTCTCTTATATTAATTATCGTCCCTTTTACACTTAGAGCCTCACTCTATTTATACAATCCCATGGTCCTCGGACCATGGGTAGGTCTATCCAGCTGACATTACATTACAAAAATAGGGCAGACAACCCTGTGACTCTATCATACTTTCATGCCCCATGACTGTAATTTGCAGAGCTTTACAACAAGATTCGGTCAAAACTTGGGCTTTAAACCCCAAAACATGCCTTGGGGAGATTCCTTGGCTGAGATTGTGTCAGACATGGATGCGAAGTTCACTTCCATGTTTTGGAAGGATTTTTTTTTTGCGGATTTGGGCACAGAGTTGGCCTTCAGTACAACTTAACATCCACAGACAGATGGAAATACAGAGAGGGTCAACATGATATTAGAGGACATGTTGAGGATGTACATGATGCATCAACAATGAAAGTGGGAAGAGTATCTTCTACTGGTAGAGTTCTCTTACAACAATGGGTATGAAGAATCTTTCAAGATGATTCATTTGAGGCATTGTATGGGTGGAGTTGTAATAATCCCATCAGCTGGAGTGATCTGGTTAACAAGGTGTTGATTGAACAGGACATGTTGGCAGAAATGGAATAGGAAATGCAGGTAATCAAGAAGAATTTGAAAACATCACAGGATAGGAAGAAGAGCTATGCAAATCATAATAGGTTGTTCAAGAAGTTCCAAGTTTAGGAATATGTGTACTTACACATAAAAAAAAACAAGATATCCTTGCGGATTGGATCACGTGCCAAGTTGGCACAACAATTTTGAGGAACTTTCAGGATTATTGAGAGGATTGGACTAGTATCCTATCAACTTACACTGCCTCCGATAGTAAAAGACCATGATGTTTTCCATGTGTCATTACTTAAGAAGTATGTTCAAGATGTTGATCATGTGATTGACTATTTTGTATTGAAAGTGGAGCCAAATGGAGAATTATAGCCAGAGCCTTAGTGTATATTGCAGAAAAAGATGCCCATGCTCTAGAATCAAGCAAGTTAAAGTGCAGTGGAAGCACTTTGGTCCCAATAAATATACATGGGAGATGGCAGATCAGATATGAGCTATGTATCCTTCATTGTTTGCTGGATGAGGCAAAGTAGTTTTGGTATGATGTTTAGTATATGTTTTGACATACGTTTTGGTGTGATGTTTGGTATATGTACATATGTATATGGATGTAAATACTACCATGAGCTTTGTTATAAAGCTCTAAGAAGAGGTATGGGCGTCATGTAATTATGTTTTCATGTTGGTTTTCTTTTTAGCAGGGTGATCATTGTAAATACTACATTGAGATATGTTATAAAGCTCCCTAGGTTGTATGTTTGCTTTTCATTAGTTTTGCTAAGGTATAGGTGTGGTTGAACACCAAGGATGATGTCCCCCAAGGGGGAGGGTTCTATAACAACCCCGGTGAAATTTCCATGTAATAAAAGTTAATAAAGAAAAAATAATAAACATGGTTGGTGGGACACTTATTCCAAGCTAAATTTTGGGCAAGACATCCCAATGTGGGTGTTCATTTTGTAATTATGGCTAAGGAAATTGGAAAAGACAATGGAAAAGTCTTTGGAAAGAAAAAATGGAATTTTTGGCACAATTATCTATGAAAATAATGGAAATTAGGAGAAAAGGAAGGTGAAAGGTCACGCGTTGCATATGAGGATGAAAATGAAAGAAAATAATGGAAAATCAAGAAAATAGAGGCTATATTAATAAAAAGGCTTTGAGGATAAGTTGGTACATTTTGTTAGTTTAGTTTTGGAGCTCTCTCATTATTCACTCCCTCTTTTTCTCTCACTCTTCGATACTTAGACTTTTCTTGGATCACTTTGGTATTGGATCAAGAAAGGAAAAGAAGGAAAGAGGAAGGAAGGTGCAAGCAAAGAGGAGCAGGAGAAAGCAACTACAACAGGATTCCTTGCAGGTATCGATTTGCATGTGTTTTTCCTTGCTATATTTGGCATACATTGTATTGCATGTGGTTATTTGTTGTTGTGGGATGGGTTTTACCAGGTGTGATGATGTTTTCATCCTAGCCATGCCATTTATAGATAGCCATGGTGTGATGGGGTTCTTGTGTTTTCGTTGATTTGGATTATTGGATGGATTTGAAGCTAAGTGAGGTGAATCTCCAAATGATAGAACACATGTCTTAATAAATCCTAAACCAGACCGTGGGTTGCGGTAAAACAGATTTTGTATTTCCTTGGTGGGCCTAGGAATCCTCGACCATTGAATCACAGGATATATGGTAAATCCTAGAGGTGGTCACCCTCGATTAGGCCTAGCAATCCTTGCCAGTGAATGGTAGGATATATGGTAAAGGCTAGAGGGCAGTGCCTTAGTTTAGGGCCTAGTGATATCTAGATCATACCGTAGATTATGATAAAGCCTAAGATATTATGAGACATGAAAAATTCCTCAGTGTAGGTGGATAAATCTGGTGGCATCCATGCTTTTTTTGGCCTAGTGATCTGGTGGAGATCATGGTAAAGCCTATTATTACATATTTATTGTGTTGGCCTAGTGATCTAGTGTGGATTACAGTGGAACCTAGTTTCTATTGATGAGGGTGAGGTGGTTTAGACTCAATATGCCTTGGTTGGTTCTTTTGGTTTGAGTCCCACATTCATGCTTGGAATATGGCACAGGGGTGAATGGTTGAAGAGAGAATTGGCTCAGCCATTCCATGGTCGGGTGGAATGTGGTAGTCCCATCCCAGGTTGGATTTTACCGAGGTTCTTTTCTTGATATATTATGTATAAATGTATTTGTTTATGTGTGGATTCTATGGTTGATGTATGCTTAACATTCTATTGTTATTATGTTTGTATAAGCATGTATTATGACAATGATGATGTATCTCTCTCCTCATGTTTTGATTTTTAAATGAATGAACAATGTATCTATGACCTGATATATAATAATGCAACTAATTATAAAAGGAAACAATGCTTCTTAGAATTTCTTAGATAAGTATGAGACCCCTATGCTCAGATATGTTGTTTACACCTATAGATTGCATATTTCTCACATGTTTGACAAAATGTTTGTCATAACCAGTAGGGGTCCAGTCAAGCTCTTGTTCAATAAATTGTATTTGTATCATTTTTCCATTGTTATTTTTATGTTATGAAGGTGTAATTGAGTTATGGGTGGTGACTTGAGCTCTGGGCCTAAAAAAGTGGCTCGAATCCCAGGGAAATAGGCATAACACTAGGTAGAAAATTCCGTAGACACTGGCATACCATACTATGGGAGCATCGAGAGCCTTTTCGACACATGCATGCCCATACCAAGGGAGCACCCAAGAGTTTAATGGTCTAAAAGATCAGTTGGTCTCATGGGCTGGTTACCTGAGTTATTGGGTTGGCTCATAGGATTTATGTTGCTAATGTGGAAGGTTTTTATAATGAGTTTCCATCGATTCCACTTCCTTAAGGTCATCTAAGAGATTGAATCCCATCATAGTGGCCTCTCGTTAGATGTTTACCCCGATTGGCCGATTACTTGGGTAGATGTGGGATGAGGGTGTTACAATTTTTCATGAAGGATCCTCAAGCAACAATGGAGTAGGAATTGGAAATCCACAAGTGAATATGGAACCTTTAAGGAATAAATTTGGAATATTGAGATTTTCCTCTACATCTAGGTACCAAAATAAGTTTTTTGTTTAATGTTTGTCATGTACAAAGTTTGGCGACAAAGCACAAGATCACAAGAATATGATGTGATAAGATATAGAGGATATAATAAAGTGCCACGATGGAGGCATGTGGACAAAATTAGGAGAATGCCTCAACCATTTCCACTATTATTGAAGTTTAATGTTAAATGCTATATATTTCACAATGAAGGTCCTATAACATGAGATTTCAAACTCAATTTGAAATGGTTCAAAAGAGAGGGACTTCCTATTGATAAAAAGATTAACTCTATAATATTGAGAAGAGGTCAAGAAGGACTTGGATTATATCTGACACCTCAAATATGATCCTGCAGTGAGGACTTCCTCAAGTAAGTTAGTCATGGATCAAAACTTGAAGAAGTGATTTCATGTAGCTAGAGTGCACATTTCAAAATAAGAACATGTGAACAATGTTTTTGAAATTATGACTTGATATGAAGTAAGGTTGATAGAAGGTGTGTCTTATTAGATGCAGTAAAGAGGGGGAACTTCATCACCTCCATAGGTCCACAGGAAAGTTCTAACACATCTAGAGAATATTAGAGAAAACTTATGTATGAAAAAAACTTCAGGTCCATAGGATAATTCAGGGGCAATTTAAGAATGCATATATGGAAATTTCTTATAAATAAAGGAAACATGGTCTCAGGTGTAGACTTTGAAGGAATATATAGAAACAAAATTGGCAACATGGTCTTAGGGGGAGACTTTGACCGTCTCACAGGAGAGCACATGATCTCAAGGGGAGATTATATTCAAATGAAAGCATGATCATATGGTAGCAAGAAGACAATTTATTTTACAAGTGCATAGGGTCATACAGGATCAAGGTCACCCATGAGTATGGTTATCTTGATAGATGTTCATGACCCTTTCCCAATACTGTCAAAGTGGGAGAGATAATAGAAATTGACATTGAGAACATGAATATTAAAGAAGAGGTGTTGAATAATGAAGGAGACATTACAGATATCGATACAAGGAATGAAAGAAAGAAGAGAGGAATCTTCATATTCAGAGAAGAGGATATCTTAACATTATTTCAAGAGAAGTTTTTGATGCATACCTAGGTTATGTTGATTGGAATCGGTAAGCATCAATATCTAGAAGTGTTGCCATCAATGACAAAACTATGTGCACTATCTAACGGAAATAAAGGAGGTTCAATTTTGACCTCACATGTCTAAGTGTCATTTCTCATGAACATTCAAAGATACCACCTTCATGGGAATTTACCAATACAATTCTCCTACAACCAACTAATATCATGTAATAAATTTAAATATTTGCATATAGTTCATGCTAGGATTACTTTTCAATACAAAAAATATTCCATAGGCTAGTATTACTATTGCAACTAGAAAAACCAATAGATGGATGACATCACCTTGTTGTGCTTTGATGTTGATCCATAAACAGTAGGCCTAGGCCTTTTTTATTTCATCAACATGAATACCAATTTTGGAATAAGAAAAATGTTGTGTCCACTTTTCACAATTAGATTATAAAACATTGTTACATAGGAAGATTTTACCTTGTTCAAAATAGAGATTGTGTATTCCTATAATATTCTAGTTTGGAAAACATGTTTCACTCATCCATTACCATTCATGACAAACAAAAGAAATAAAATTTGAATTGAGAAAATATATTGTAAAATCAATCTATCTTGGGAGAGGAATCAACTTCTACAATGATATTATGACTATGTTTTACACAACACAAAAATCGTTGTAGGTGATTGACAAAATCACCTAAAAATAGTAAAAAAACCAATAAAAGGCTTTCAGCACTATGGTGAGTTAGAATGAGCTACTCAAGTTTGCATCTACTACCAAAAAATAACTTTTAAGAAATAAAATGCACCAATTAAATGCACTATAATCAACAAATGTTTAATTTTCTTAGGAAATTTCTTATAAAGGGTGAGTTATTCATGCTCAAAAGTCTCATGCATTGTTGTTCACTAAAAAGGTTGTAGATAGCCATGGCTTAGAGATGCCTTTGCTCCATGGAGAAGCTCTTTGAGTCCTTTGTCCTCCAATTTTATAGCAAGCTACACTCTTCAAGCTTCCCAAGTTCTCTTTACATATCCCCAATCATATCCTTCTTCACTATAACCTTCATGTTAATGGGTTTTCTTTCAAAGGCTAACTATGACAAAGTTTTATTTTAATTTATAAGAAAATTTTTGCAACTTTGAAAAAGAAAAGAATTACATGCTTATTACAAATTTTTAAAAATATTTTTTGGTCCTGATGCTATTAAAATAATCTATAGGTCAAAATAGTTGGATAAAGTATAAAAATGATTGACTTTAGGGCTGGAGGTGATGGAAAAAACAGGAAAGCTTTGTCAAATTCAAATTATGAACTTGTATTTGATAATTTTTAGTATGTTATGATTCTATCTAGGTAATTATAGAATTATTAACAATTTTCAAAAAGTCAAGGATGTTAAATTCCAATAAGCAAATGTTTATTTTTCGTAGGAAATTTCTTATAAAGGGTGAGCTATGCATGCTAAAAAATTTCATGCATTATTGTTCACTAAAAAGGTTGTGGATAGCCATGCCTTAGAAATATCTTTGCTCCATGGACAATCTCCTTGACTCCTTTGTCCTCCAATTTTCAAGAAAGCTACACTCTTCAAGCTTCCCAACTTCTTTTCACATATCCCCATTCATATCCTTCTTCACTATACCCTTCATTTTTTAATGGGTTTTCTTTCAAAGGGTAACTATAACAATGCTTTATTTTAATTTCCAAGAAAATTTTCTCAACTTTGAAAAATAAAGCAACTACATGCTTATTACAATTTTCAAAAATATTTTTTGGTGATGGTCCTATTCAAATCATCTGTAAATCAAAATAGTTCGAGAAAGTATAAAAGTTTTTGATTTAGAGGAGGTGTTGGCTTGAGGGGCTTGGACTCAGGTTCAGAGTTAGTTGCGCTAACAAACAAAACCCTACACTAACAGTCCTTTTGAAACAACTCACTTAACGCAGGTTGCAGTCTCACCCGAGGCAGTATTGGGGACTGCTAGAACTCGGTTTCCACATCCAAAATGCTATGCAGTGTGGGGTTAATGCATTTCTTCAGTTTCAGGCTTGACCGGACCTTCACGAATGCTTATCCCTCGAATCCCCAAACTTAAAGTGATTTTTAGTTAAACATAGTTATGAACTTCACTTAAGCATCTAGTCATGCATAAAATAATGTATAATAGTAGATCCAGGTATTCGTGGAGAAATTAAGACAAAAATACAAATAAATGGAATTTAATTAAAGATAAATATAGAAAACACATAAGTATATAAATTGGACTCAAAATTTCTCCAAATACTCGTTATTATTTCTGATCTTCAATATACAGGCTTTCCAGATCCTGCGCACATAGCTACAGGGGCTAGCGCACTCAGCTGCAGACTTACCAATGTCTCTGCGCATAGTTGAAGGAGCCTTCCCCTTCGCCCAAAATACAGAAAGATCATACCTTTATAGACTCAAAATATATATCCAATCTGACTTTCTTCTCCCCTTAGACTTGCTAAGACAACCCTTTATATAATTTTCCCTATTACAATACCATGGTCTACAAACCATGGGTGGAGTTTAAAACAATACAAAAACTAAGCAGATTTGACCTTCCTAAAGCCCCTTGACTCATAGTGACCTGTGCTACTCACACTCCGCTCCTCAAAATGCATAGAATTTACAATATCTTATCAAAACATGACCCAGGGGACCCCGTCCCAACAACCCCCCAACACAAAGATGTGACTCATCCCTGAGTCACTCTATTGGTATATCCTCAACGCATTCTTTGAGGCTATTGAATTAAGACTTCAAGGCTCGAATTTCTATTGTATTTTGCCTGGCGACCTGCCAAACCCCATCTTCCTCTACATCCGTTGAAGGGCTTTTAATTTTCTTTGGATGTTTTGCGACAGTTGGATTTCTTTGTCGGACCATGCCTATGTCCTTTCTGAAATGGTAGAGGCCTTCCGACACAACTCATTAGTCGATGTTTGTATGCATTTCCCTTCTTGGAGTCTAATGAACCTATGCATAAGTGATAAGGTCTGCATTGTCACCCTAATCTCATCAAACTACAGTTGCTTTTCATGGATGTCAGCTTCAAGTTTTTACAGATGTGGGTCCTCCTATAACAAGGCCCACATTTCGATAATACTTTAAAAAATTTGGCTACAGTCGTTAGTTGCAGCGGCAAGAATTTCCATATAATATTTTATAGAAGCCTCACAGTGCTCTAAGAATTTTGGAGGGGTGGTAGGTTGCAACTTCATCTGAAGCTCGGAGATTTGCAGATGTAGCTAAAACCACACCTTTCCCACCTTACCCTTAGATTCTTTTACAGTGACTACTAGATTCTGTAATTTATTGGTCGAAGCTTCCTCTGCTAAAATATGGAGCTCTGGAAGCTCACTGGATACCTGCGCTATTGCTACCTCTAACTGCTGACTATACACAACGACCTCTTCTCGTTCCTTGAGCACCTGTGCCTTTTGCTCGAATATTTTCTAGTTGTTAGTCTTGACTTCACTAATAACTAGTAATGCCCATTGTTCCTAGAGCCAGAGTTGATCTAATAATCCTTGATGTAGCTCATGCAATGACTGAATGGGGACCGTCACAAAGTTAAGGCTCAAGTTCTTCATATGCAGTAGGCATGCCTTGTCCTCTGAAGTGTCAACATGA
Source organism: Pinus taeda (assembly GCA_000404065.3). Taxonomy (NCBI): domain Eukaryota; kingdom Viridiplantae; phylum Streptophyta; class Pinopsida; order Pinales; family Pinaceae; genus Pinus; species Pinus taeda. Next base: position 101,870 of record APFE030053800.1, read on the forward strand.
AAGGATCCCTTCAGCAATTGCACTACATGGAGGTCTATGGTAAGCTTTGTTGTTGAGGCTGTAACACTCACTTGCTTTGGGCTCGTTTGACCCTCCCTTACTTCAACCACACTTGCTTGTAGAACGCTAGTCTATACCTACAATTCCTTGAGGCCCCATTGGACCTTTTTCAAGACATATTGGTATTGCTCTTTGATGTGCAACCATATGTCTTCCATCGCAGATTAGACAGTATCCCCAATTTCATCAAGATCCCCTCCATAAGGGCTAGTGGCTCTATGCTGGTGGACTTGTTTGAATGTTTTCTCTTTTGCACACATTAGCGCTTTGCTTTTACCACTTCTTGATAATGAATGGAGACTTGAAGTCCTCCGTTCTAACAAAAGGGTCTTCGCCACCCTCTTTCTCCTCAACATTTCATGTGCTGAATGTGCGCTCTGTCTCCACCACAGTGGGTTCCTCTCAGTCAATTGTGACCTTCTTGGGATCTTTCTTCTCAGCCTATGTTTTTTTAGCGATCTTGCTTGCACCTACTACGGTCATTGTCTCGGCCGAGATGAGCCAATCGCTCGACCACTTACTAATGATGGCCAAACGTTTTTCTTCTACTACCAAATATGGCAGCGCATGCCAATATTCCATCAAATCCTTCTTGGCATAGATATATACATTGTGAAAATCAGCCTTGAACTTCGTAATATCGTGACATTGAGAAAATAGGGCAGGTGATAATTGTGTTTGTTGATTAATCACCATGCACAACTCTATTTCGAATAGAACCCAAAACATCTTATTCTCCATGACTCTCGTAGGGTGTTTCGATGCCCACAATGAGGCATATCGAGCATCTTCACATATATATGGGTCCACCACAGGGAACTGTGATTCCACCAATGCTCTCCAAGCGATTCACGCAAGAAGCAATAACCATGCATAGTCGAATGACTTTCCTTCGTCCTATGCTTCACAATAGCCATCCAAGAATTCTTGACAAAGGTACCTTACCTAGTTTAACTGAACCCCCTAGCTACACTACACAGCCAAGGAAATAGCAGGTGTTGGCACTTCATCTGTGTGACACTTTCACATAATCTTATCAACCAAAATAGATGTGGAAAACTGCACAAACGCATCGTTGATAGAGCTAACAATGTAGCCCTGATATTTCTTGATCAATCCAAAGTCACTCTTCATTTGATCTGCTAGTTTCTTCTATTGTGACTTGCCTGCAAAAGAATCATCTAGATTTTCCCCTTGACAGGGAAGCGTAGTAATTCATTTGATCAGCATCTCATCAAGACAGACGGGCTCTCCTTACCATAGGCACCCATGATGGACCAACACCAACAACTGTCACACACAAATAGTGTTGATGATACTATGCCCAAAATGAGGAACATACAACATGTTTAACAATCTCACACACTCAATTCTAGCAGCCCACTTCATAAGTTCAACTCTTGTGACACCTGCTTCTTCATAATAGATAAATTTTATGTACCGGCTGGGCTAAAACTCTGGATATTTACTACAATCATTTAAATCCCAATATTCCATCTTCAGGGAAGGTACCGAAGCTAACAACTCACCCTCCATAGGTACGTCTTTAGGTAACAAAGAAGTGAAAACCTTATATCTAACAACATCTGGATCCTTCGTGACCTTGGATGTTGGCTTTAGTGATGGCATATACAGAGGCAATCTAGAAACATGTCCTACTTCTTATACATTGATGTCTTCAAGGTCACCAACCAACTCGTCTATATCCAAGTCCTACGGTTCCATTGGTTGCTTGTTCAGATCCATTTTACCCTTCTGTCTCTATTTAGTTGGAACTTTCTGTGGTGATTGCCAAATCGGGGTCTGTTGTGGCTTTTTCTACTTCTTAACTACTGTTGCTGAGGAAACACACTTCCATATAGGGGATGTTAGTGTTGTAGTATGGGTAAGATGTGTAGCAGTCATGATATATCCAAAGCCTCTCTACAATAATTCCCTTATTAATTCCGCCCAATTCCACTCAGATATCCAACAATTCTCGTGACTCACACTTAGGCACAAAATCACAAAATAAGATCTCTGAAAGAAAAGTGTCTGAATGTGGAGTGGGGTGCCAAATTTATAGCCTTTTTCAAATTCAAACCACTTTAATCCCTCCAAACCTCCCTCATAATGCATTTTTTGTAGCATATTTTCATATATATGCCCCTTAAATGCATTTCTCTCTCTCTTTAGAATGGAAAAATCACTGTCAAATCTACTCTAGTTGTTCCAATGTTCACTTTCTAGGAAATCTGTGTAGGATCCCCCCTTATGGCGTAGCTACCTCATCGACATCTTCCTAAAAATCGTGCAACCCTCCTTCTTCGATATAATTTTTGCTCAGCAGAGTAGTTTATAGTCATGCACTCTCTTTCAACTACCAGAAGCACTAAAACTTTCACGTTGTCATGTAGTCATTGCGCAGGGGCGAGATCATCCCTGTAAACTTGCAACTTGCTCCCATTAACATTGCCAGGAAACACTTCCCCATTCAACTCCACAAGCTGAACTGCACCACCATCCGAAATATCCTTAACCACATACGGTCCTAGCTAATGCACCTGAAAGTTCCCCGGAAATTTGGTAAACTTACTGTCATACATTAGGACCAAATATCCATTCTTGAATGTTCACTACTTAATTTGACAATCGTGCCATGCCTTTTCTCTATCTTTCTGCACTTGCTAATGAAAGCGAGCCAAAAAGAGGTATTCCTCTAATGCAAGCAGTTGTGCTTGCCATTCCTGCATTATGTCTTGATCTTCCATCTTAGTTACTACTGTGATCCTGAGGCTAGGAACTATATACTCCATCGACATCACTGCTTCTTGTCCATAAAAATGGTGTTTTCCTAGTCAATTTCTTACAAGTTTTCATATATACCCATAGAACCGTTGGTATGCACACATCCCAATCATTACTATTAACATCGCAGATCTTTGTAGGGCATTCTCCAATATCTCACTGAAAGCTTCGACAATTCCATTTGTATGGGGATGACACGATGAACTCTTCTGATGGTACATCTAGAATTCTTATGTTAAAGCTACAATCGTCTCATTCAAGAACTTTGCTCCTCGGTCACTCATCAAAATCTTTAGGCATCCAAACTTGGACATGATAAATTCAAATATAAACTTCACAGTAGTGTCTACACTACAATCCTTCACAAGGATGTGCCTCAACCCATTGGGTTAAGTAATTCATTTTAGTGATAATATAACGTGCTCCCGTCTTCTACCCTAGTGGTTGAATAGGTCCAATGAAGTCAATGGCCCATTTATCAAATGCTTGTACTGTGACCTGTTGATTTAATGGTAATTCATCCCTTCATGATGGCCTCCTGGTCCTTTGACACACATCACATGCACTGCAGTATTCCTTAGAATCTTTATGTATCATAGGCCACCATAATCTTGCTTGTAGGATCTTTTGCATAGTTTCCTTGCCTGCATAGTGTCCTGTAGTGACACAACCATGTTCTTTAGCTAGAATACTGTGCCTTTCATATTCAGGCACATATCAAAGTAGAACTTCATCCGACCCCATCTTATATAGTTGTCCCGTAATAATGGAAAACTTTGTAACCCGAATAACTAATTCCTTGTTTTTTTGTGTCGTATAACCTTCAGGAGCTACACCAGTAGTTAAAAACTAAATGGTGTCTACAAAATTCTCATCCACAACTCTGATAGTAATGATTTGCACATTAGGAAACCCTTCATCAATATTAGTGGTCTCTTCACCATTCTTGATTGGAGAGAGGTGATCTAGTTCAGCATTCAATCTCCTGGGCTTAACTATCACTTCAAAATCATACTCCTAGAAAAGGAGCAACCATCTACAGATTCCCGCCCCCCCAACACAGACTTACTGACCAAGTATTTCAAAGCAGAATGGTTTTTGTACATTTTAAAGTGTGCACCTAGCAAAAAATGGTTGAATTTCTATAGTGCATAGACCATGGACAATCCTTCTTGCTCTATGGTTAAATAGTTATTATCTTCCTTAGATATTTTTCAACTGGAAATGGAAACCAGGTGATCAATATATCCTTCCCCTGGTTGAGTTAATACGACTCCCAACACTATACAAGACACATCCACATGCACATGAAATTCCTTCTTCCAATCCCAGAATAGTAGGATTGACGTCGTAACCATCTTTTCCTTCAGAGTATCCAAGCTCTTCTAATAGTCATCCTCCCAACAAAATGCAGCATCCTTCTTCAAAAACTTCTCCATGGGCACAGTGATCTATGCACACACCTTAATAAACTTCTTGTAGTACCCAATATGATCGAATGTTGCATGTAGCTACTTTACATTCCTAGGGGCTCCAAATTGATAATTATGACAATATTAGTAGGGTCTACCATCAATATTTGATTACAGACAACATGGCCTAATAGTATTCCATAAGGTACACAAAAAATGAATTTCTTCAAGTTCAAGGAGATCTGGTACTTTCTACATGTATCTAACATTAGGTGTAGACAAGAGCCATGTTTCTTGACCAACCCAAATACTGTCCAATCATCGAAGTAGACTTCCAAAAAATTATGAATGAATTCCTTGAATGCTGCGACTACCACCCTTGAAAATATCACATGAGCATTTTTTAGTTTGAAAGGCATGACTGTATATTAGAATGACCCCCATTCTATAGTGAAGGTAGTCTTCCTTCTATACTTCATTGCAACCTTAATTTGGTGATATCTCGAAAATCCATCTGTGAATGAATAAGCTTCATGTCCACAAAATTTTTTTAGAACTTCATCTGTAAATGATGTAGGGGATGGATCATGGACACATGCATTGTTTAACTTCCACGGATCTACGCAGATCCTGATATCACCCTTCATTTTCTTCTCCTGGACCACCATAGGACTAGCTCATTCTGACTCTTCTATGGCCCCAATTATTCTTTCAACGAACATCTTATCGAGTTCCTCTCTTACCTTTTCCTTGTATTTGGGATTCAACCGATATGGGCACTGCTTGAATGACTTCACACCTAGCTTTAGATTGATCTTCATCATACCCAAATATCCTACTATTCCTTTCAAGTCATAGAACTTAGTTGGAAATAAATCCTGGTATTCATGTAATAATTCAACGAACTTATCCACTATGTATTCATCCCAATACTCGTCGATGTTCATGAATTTTGGTTATGATTCTGAGCCAATATTTTTTGTTTCATGTGCACAGGTTGCGAGATATCAAGGATCTCTGAATAAGGTCCACTAACTTCATGTAGTCCCTTTGACTCTGGGATATTAATATTTTGTGGATCCTCATCACCTTCTTCTGTAGTAACATTGTAACATTCTAAAATATGTTTTAGCTATGTACTCCAGTCAGGCTATACCCAAGTGATAGGCTCCACGGGTTTTCATAAGATTGTTAATTTAATCCCCTGAAGTACTTCATCAATACATTCGAACCCATCTTCGAAACTGAATGTCAGTAAGAAACATTCCTTCATTTCATCCCAATCAATAGTACCATGTCGCAGCTCCATTGCTAAATACCAGTTCCTTGGGATAACATCCAAGGTATGAATAAATATGTGCACTCACTCTGGTTGAGGGACCACACCCCACGCCTTAGTCCATTGATCCAGATGTTCGTGTGGATCATCCTTTCCTGTATACTTTTTAGTGAGTCAGGTGTTCTTGTAGCCAAATATTAATCACATCATTCTACGACATTCCTTCCAGTTGACAAAATTATCCTCGTGCGTACCCCACCATCTTGCAGATGTAGCTCTCAACGCTAGATCTAAGGCCTCGAACCGATGTTCCTCGAGTACGTCTCTTTCAAAATGGTCAAGAAACATATTGACATCATTTAAGCCATCATACTAGGGTAACTTATGTACCTCGGTAGATATACAATGTAGCGACTTTGTACGTCGATTACATCGCAACGTAGAAACCTCATGCAACCAATTCTGACAGTTTTATAACTGTTCATTTGAATCTGACTAATAGGAACTGTCCTTCTCCCAACTGATCCTTCTTTCCGTTTTAGGATTGATCCAATCTTCATTTCATGCCGTTAACTTATATATGTTCTCAATGCCTTTGTCTTCATAATAATTATGGTTTGGTTCTGTGTATCATGCACCTTCTACGAGATCTAATGGAACAATCAGTTGAAGATCATTCTTTTCAAATACCATCCTCTGCTTCTTTAAATTAATGATTGTGTTCATGTCAAATGCCCAATAAATTTTGAGAAACACTTAGTATGGATTACTATCATCGACTATCTCTTTAAGTTTAAAATCTTCCCCTGCTCTTGCACCTTCAATATCTATAGTTACCCCATACAGGTGACCCATCGGAATTATCTTTTGCTAGTTTGCCATATGCAGTTGAATTGAAGACCAATGTAACTTAGGCTTCCCCATACGTTCTCAAGTTCTCTTTGGTATTACATTAGCATCAAAGCCCAAATATAGGATTACCTGGTCCATTTCGATATCACCAATCTGCGTAGTCAACCACATCTCCCTACTAGTTCTCTTCTTTCTTCAGTTCACCTTATTGACTCTACGTTATTACGGTAACGGCTTATCCTTGCTGGCACAGTTATCTATCATCTCTTTTAGTCCTTCTACTGCCTTCTGATCCCATAATAAGTTCATGTAGGTCTGCAGAAATGATTTTAATAATGTGGGATCTAAATCCTACGTTGCAGTAACCTCTTCAGGTTTCTCCTTTTGTGGGATTAGTGGTATCTAATTCTTAGATGTATTAGCACCTAGATCCATAAAAATATTTCTTGCCTCCATGAACGTCTCTATTTCTCTATGTAAATTAAACGTAGCATTTTTCTCATCGACTTTTCGAAACCATAGATCTTATTTTGGTTGTTTGCCTTTGACCTTGTCTTCACCAATGGCTATACCACTTTTCGTGACTATGTTGATACTAGAATCATCTTTGCAGGGCTCAAATCTCATCATCTGAATATTCTACGTCAGTTGTTTGTTCTTCACCTCCATCTTTACCATTAATACTAGGCAATCCTCCATAACATGATCAAATTGATGATGATATTGACAAAAAGGGTGAGTTGGATTCTGATAGTCACATGCAAAGTGTCCCGACTCTCCACAGTTCTAGAAAATGATATAATCTCAACCTCTTCCAACTCCTCCTCATCCTCTTCCCCATCCTTGGAAACTTCTACGAGTTGTCAGTGAGCCTTAATCGTTTTGTGCATAGTTTTAAACCTACATTCTATACAACGAAGTCCCATCCATCATTAGTTCATAGCCTCGACAATTCCTTTCATCATGACCAAAAAATTTACAAAAGTTACAAAAGAGTTTCTTTATAGACTGTATAAACTTCTGTAATAGAGAACAATTATCTATCTAATGTTGTCGTTATACTTGGTAGATGCTACATCAGGTACTTGCGCTGCTGCTTGATCCAATGGGAGATTCTATATTCAGCGGGTTGGTACCTCCCGTATCTATATAATCCTGGAATACAAGGCACTGATATTTATGATGACCTTTAGCCTTGCACTTCATGCACCAAACTTTAAAGTGTGCTTTCAATTTAACCTCCCTTCCCTTGGTCAAATCCTACAACTCCATATGCAGGCTTGCTAACTGCAATTGGATTTGTTGAACTCATATATTCATGCCTTGGATTGGTGAAACTTTGAGCCTCATCTGACTTTTGTGAACCCTTATCCTTGGAATCCCCAAACTTAAAGCAATTTTCAGTTAAACAGAGTTATGAACTTCGTGTAAGCATCTACTCATGCAAAAAATAACATATAATAGTAGATCCAGGCCTTTGGGGAGCAATTAAAAAAAAAATACAGATAAATGACATTCAATTGAGTGTAAATATAGAAAACACACAATTATATAAATTGGACGCAAAATTGCTTCAAATACTCTTTATTATTTCAGATCTTCAATATACAAGATTTCCAGTTTCTGCGCACATAGTTGAAGGGGCCCATGCACTCATCTGTGGACTTACGAAGGTCTTCGTTCACACAGTTGTAGGAGCCTTCCCCTTTGCCCAAAATACAGAAAGATCGTACCTTTTTAGACTCAAAACATATCCAATATTAATTTCTTCTTCCCTTAGACTTGCTAAGACACCCCTTTATATACTTTTCCCTATTACAATACCATGGTCCGCAAGGTGGAGCTTAAAACAATATAAAACCTAAGGGGATTTGACCTTCCTAAAGCCCCTTGACTCCTAGTTACCTGCACTATTCATGCTCCGCTCCTCAAAATTCGGAGGCTTTACAATATATTATCAAAACTTAACCTAGGGAACCCCATCCCAATAGGAGGTGATGGCAAAAACAAGAAATATTTGTCAAATTCAAAGTATGAAATTATATTTGAGCATTTTTAGTATGTTATGATTGGATCTCGGTAATTATAGAATTATTAACAATTTTCATATGATGAAGGATGTTAAATTCCATTAAAGTTTTGGTGAAATATTAAGGTGGCTTTTATTTATTTGGTATTCATTGATATAAGTGCAATAAATTGCTTCTATTTGAAGAAAAAGGACAATAATTTGGTGTTGGTGATAAATGTGAAATAAATGGTCTATATTTTTCAATAGAAAAAATTGTATGATACTAATTCTAACAACCCAAAAATTAATGATATAAATAATGCACACACTCATATGATGCCCTACAGTAAATACTCATCAAAACTACTATTATCTACATATCTATTTCACATTTCAAAATTGATTTATATTCTCTATTTATCTCCCTACCAAATTTGCAATGATTGCAACAATCTAAATTTATAAAACTTGAATTTTCTATGTTCTAAAGTTATGACTTTAGTTTCAAATAAGTAAAGCATATTGTCACGAAAAAAGCTACAAAATCACACATTACATGGTGCTAAAAATAAAATAAACCATACACTTTCCAAACTAATTTGACATATGAAACTTGAATTTCCTATCTTCTAATGTTGTAACTATAGTTTCAAATAAGTAAAGCACCTTCACATTAAACAAGCTAGAATACCGCACATTACATGATGCTAAATATAAGGAAACCATGAATTTCCCAAAATTATTAGATATATATGCCAAAGAACTAAAGAACAATAGTGAAATAAAAACTAAATCCAAGTATGTTGATATCACAAAAAGCTAGCCAAAAAAATCTACAAAAACCCCATTTACTTGAGAGAAAATGCAAAAAAATGAAACAAAACAAAAGTTGGAAATGATTAAAATGATAAAATACTCGTAATGTGAAATAAACTAAGGTAACAAAAATTATAATCCTAAACACAATAGGATAGATGATATTGAATTGAAATAAAATAAAGATAGAATGAAGAGTTAATGACACTAAACGGGGTCAAGAATCTTTCAATGGTTGAAAACAAGATACAACTTTGATGATGATAATTGTATCTACACAACACCACACTTATGATTTAATCTCCAAAATCTCCTTTGGCTCACTACTTGGAAATCCTATCTTTTACACTAATTTACCAAATATTTCTATGCCAGTAATCACTACACGCTAAGCCTAATCAAACTCTAAATTGCTATCCCAAACATACACTAAAACTCAATGATCATTTCCATTAAAATCTAATTGCCAAAATCTATTTGGAAATGGCAACAACTTACCTAAATAATTGCTTTTCCTATGCACATGACATAAATAAACTATTTTATGCATTTATGACTACAAAAATTTGAATTTTTTTAAACAATTCAACTTGATATTAAGGAAAACACAAATGAAAAAACCATTAAATATTTAAAAAACATTGAAAAGAAAATAAATGATCACTTTAACTGTGCTTAGAATCATTGAACAACTATCCCTAACATATTTAACAAATATATCTATAATATATATAATTAATATATTATATATATATTGCATCTTTAAGTAATTTTATCCCTAAATAAAAATCATAAATTGATAAATGAATGTATAAATCTCTTCAAACATTTCTCATGCTATTTTGTTTCAACTCACATTTCCAAAAACATTAATAATTAAAATAAATCAAAAATATTATAAATCTTTGTTTCATACATTAAATTAAAAAAAAAAAAGTTTTAAATTAAAGTGAAACTCAATTCCTTAATTACAACAATCCCTTCAATCATTCATTCCCTTCAATCATTCATCCTCATGTTGAATTAGCACTTGTATGTATGAAAACAAAAAATAAGGTCTATATGGTAAATAGTTTCGACAATAATATAATAAAGATTTCTCATTCTATTTTGTTTCAATTCACATTTCCAAAAACCTTAATAATTAAAATAAATTAAAATTATTATAAATCTTTGTTTCGTACATTAATAAAAAATAAAAGAAAACTTTAAAACAAAGTGAACCCAAATTCTTATTTACAAAAATCCCTTCAACCATTCATCCTCATATTGAATTAGCACTTGTATGTATGAAAACAAAAAATAAAATCTCTATGGTAACTAGTTTCAACAATAATATAATAAAGAGTTTCAACAACACTATTTCATAGAAATAATCCTTTATTTCAACTTATAATCAAAACTTAAATTAAATTTTTTAAAAGTTTCAACAATACTATTTCATGAAATAATTATTTCTTTGAACTTATAATCAAAACATAAATTAAATCTTCTTAAATGTTAGCGTAAGTAAATGTAACTCTCCATAACATAGATTGATAAATTAAAACAAAAAAACCAAACAATTGTAATTATTTCAATCTCAAATATAAATGGTGAATACCTCCTCCTCATCAATTTGAGCCCCCACAACATTACTCCTACTATTCCTTTGAAAGAAAAGGCCACACTTGAAACTTGCAATAAGAATCATTGAACAACATTAACAAACCTCATTTTGTGTTATCACATCACATGGATGCTTTGAGTCCCTATTTATAACAAGTGTGTAAATTAAATATTAAATAAAATAATTAGGTCAATTGGTCTTTCTTTTGAATCAGTGTTTCTCTGATTTTAGTCACACTTCAAATATAAATGGTGAATACCTCCTCCTCATCAATTTGAGCCCCCACAACATTACTCCTACTATTCCTTTGAAAGAAAATGCCACACTTGAAACCTGCATTAAGAATCATTGAACAGCATTAACGAACCTCATTTTGTGTCATCAAATCACATGGATGCTTTGACTCCCTATTTGTAACAAGTGTGTAAATTAAATATTAAACAAAATAATTAGGTCAATTGGTCTTTCTTTTGAATCAGTGTTTCTCTTATTTTAGTCACACTTCAAATATAAATGGTGAATACCTCCTCCTCATCAATTTGGGTCCCCACAACATTACTCATACTATTCCTTTGAAAGAAAATGCCACACTTGAAACCTGCATTAAGAATCATTGAACAACATTAACAAACCTCATTTTGTGTCATCACGTAACATGGATGCTTTGAGTTCCTATTTATAACAAGTGTGTAAATTAAATATTAAATAAAACAATTAGTTCTATTGGTCTTTCTTTTGAATCAGTGTTTCTCTGATTTTCATCACACTTCAAATATAAATGGTGAATACCTCCTCCTCATCAATTTGAGCCCCTGCAACATTACTCCTACTATTCCTTTGAAAGAAAGGCCATACTTGAAACCTGCATTAAGAATCATTGAACAACATTAAAAAACCTCATTTTGTGTCATCACATCACATGGATGCATTGAGTCCCTATTTATAACAAGTGTGTAAATTAAATATTAAATAAAATAATTAGGTTGATTGGTCTTTCTTTTGAATCAATGTTTCTCTTATTTTAGTCACACTTCAAATATAAATGGTGAATACCTTCTCCTCATCAATTTGAGCCCCCACAACATTACTCCTACTATTCCTTTGAAAGAAAAGGCCACACTTGAAACCTGCATTAAGAATCATTAAACAACATTAACATACCTCATTTTGTGTCATCACATCACATGGACGCTTTGAGTCGCTATTTATAACAAGTGTGTAAATTAAATATTAAATAGAATAATTAGGTCAATTGGTCTTTCTTTTGAATCAGAGTTTCTCCGATTTTAGTCACACTTCCCATGTCTTCTAATGTATTCCCATGTCTTTCTAACATTTAAGCAACCTTCTACTTTCCACTTGACATGTGTGCGCACCGCCGAAGTTCGAAGAGAGTCTATTTGAATTCATCATGAATTTTATGGTTGATAATGCACTCAACTCCCACTGTGATGCAAAGCATTTCAAATCCAAGAGTGATGGAACTGAAGCAGAGGACCTCTCCTCCTCCTCAACAATATCCCCCACATTCTGTAGACTATCAGACGCCACAACTCTAGAATCCGCAAAAGCCATAGAGATTCAACTTTTTGCCTGCCGAAATTGCAAAGTTTCTTGAAACACACTAGTTTTCCATCCCTTTGGGGTTTTCTTGGCTTTCGATCTTCACAGTTGGCGCTGGTTAAGGTTTTGAGCTTCTTGGCCTCTTTCGTCTTGAGCTTCATTTGGCCAACCTCTTTCATCTTGAGCTTCATTTGGTCAACACAGGAGACGTCCAACGAGCCCGGCTCATAAGTCTTGAAACTATTGATGTCACCACCCTTATTACCAAAAATACGACTATACCCTAAAAATTCCTTCGAAATGAAGGAAAATTAGGGTTTCTTGCAACCTTTACCGGTGAGCCTGCATTGAATTCTAGGAGCAAAATCTTGACTCCTAAATCTAGGAGTCCTAGTTGGAGATTTAGAAGCTGTGCAAAGAAACTACATCCTTGAATTGGTTTTGAGTGGCCATTTGGTATTACATTGTATTGTTTTGTTTTTTTAGTGATAGGGAAGTTACAACAATGGAGGAGGAGTCTTTGAGATCTCCTTTCTTAGGAAAAAAGAAGAAGAGGAAAATGGTGGAGAGATAAGAGATAGGCCTTTGATTCAGAGCAGACTGAATGATCTTTCTCTGGATGCACATGCACATTTAATCTCAAATCCCAATAAGCTCGATTGAGAAAGTTGGATGGAATCCAAAAAGTTGTGGACTATCTCAGGAACTATGATTTTCACTGCTATATGTTAGTATTCACTATGAGCTACCACCCATGCCTTTGCTGGGAATTTAGGTATTATTGAACTAGTTGCATTCTGGTCTTGCAATGTTAATTTCACTTGAATTCCTTTCAATTTTATAATTCATTACTACCCTTGTTCCTATGTTATAATATTAGTTTTAGAACTCCTTCCACTCTAGTTTTTATGTTATAATATTTGACAGGTTCATGTATACATAGCTGAAATAACTCCTAAGAACTTAATGGGAGGGCTTACAACAACAAATCAAGTATGAAGCTTTGATCCACATGATCCATTCCTTACAGTGTTTGATTAATTAGAATGGACAATTTTTATTTGAACTAGAATTTGTAACAGCAACATTATAGTTCATTATGCAGAAAATCAAGTCCTGTTCATTTAAAAAACTTTAACATCATTGTTTTCTCCCTCTCATGGAAAGTTTCCATAACCATTGGTATTTTAATAGCATATTTTCTTGGGATTCTAGTCCAATGGCGCTTTCTTGGTATCATAGGTAATCATCATCATTAAATATCTCCTAACCATGTTTTTCTTATCAAATATGATAATATGAGAAACATAGATTGCTTCCATATTGGTTGGAGCCTAATACAAGATATAAAGTACACATCCATACAAAATGTCTGAAAGGACCTTCATTATATGATTGTTGTAACTTCAAAGATTAGAAAAATTGGACTTATTTTAACATGTATTTGCAGGAATCATCCCCTGTCTTCTTTTGGTATTCAGACTCTTCTTTATTCCAGAGTCCCCTAGGTGGTTGGTGAGTAATTATTCCTTTCCAATGTCATTTCTTATAGTACATTTCCATAGGCATATTTTTAATGATTTTTTAGTGTATTGAACTTTAGTTTCTCAAATTCGATACCACGTATGCTCTTACTGAAATCTTGTATCATCTCAAACGGTTGATTGATTGCAATTCAAATTTGTCATATGTACATAATACAATGCTTAAAAACAATAAAGCTTGATAAATTTAAATAGAATATGTAGAAACACAATAAGATATTAAATAATACAAATAAACCAGAAGGGAGCATCTAGGAAATTTCAAACTCTAGATATACATTATTATGCAGAATTCAAGTTGTAATTTATCATTTTCGTATTGATTAGTGTCATTCGTTGTTTCAGGCAAAAGTTGGCCATGACAAATATTTTGAAGAAGCATTGGAACCCCTTTGTGGAAAGGACTGTGATGTTTATGATGAAGCAACTGAAATTGGGGTGCTTACTGTTACTTCAGGTTTTCTGCCTATAAATTATAATTTGTTAAATAAGTAAAATAAATTGTCCAAAAATATACTAACCTTAAATTGTTGTGGCTAGTCATGGAGGAATTCGAAGGTATTTTGATTCACAATAGTGAAGAATACAAGAGAAAATGGCTATATTTATTCGTTTAGTTGGTTATATTTATTCATCAGTTTAGTTGGAATGATACTGAGAAAAAAACTTGTATTATTCAGGAATAAGTAGAGGAAATGGGTAAAGAACAACCTTTCTCGACGAATCCCTTCTTCTATAAAAAAATTTGTGAAAAGATCTATGACTTGAGGCTCTCAGAAAATTATTTGACAGGCTCAATCCCAATGGAGATAGGAAATATTAGTAATTTACAAGTCATGCTAGACTTGAGTGGCAATCTTTTCTCTGGGAGTATTCCTTCTTCACTTGGCGATTTGAGGTTCTCAATATTTCCAATAAGCAACTTAGTGGTTAAGTTCTTGATGGGATTGGGAATCTTAGAAGCTTGGATGAGTTGAAATTATCCAATAATTTTCTCCAAGGATAGTTTCCATTGAGTGCTTTGCTGGATCTCTTTTGTGGAAAATCCCGGACTCTGCGGAATGTCATTAGATCCCTGCTCGCATGCTTCTCTAGAATCTTCAAGATCTAGAAGGAATCAATCTACAAAGGGAGTAGTTGCTAGCATCTTAGTTGCAATTGTATTAAGTTTAATCCTTTCGGGTATCATTATGTTCTTGGTTTTTTTGAAAATTTATGCTATTTGGGCCAAAGCAACTTCTTCCTCTGGCTCAATTTGGCTCAGTTTACCATAATCATGACTTTGAATTGAACAATGAAGAATGTAGATGGACATTTGAAGATGTAGTTGAATCAAAACACAAAACACGAGATGCTTCTAACACAGGGTCATCTGAGAGCTGTAATTTTCCCAAGAGAATATGCATATGCTAAAAGAACCGCAAGGAAGAGAAAAGTTTGTAGAATGGGAATTGTGCTAATGGAATACATCCTAGAGGCAATAAACATTTTTATAATGGGCTTCATGACTTTTTTTGAATTGTAGTTAGTTTTCCTTGGGAAAGAATGGAATACATTGTAAAAGAAACAAACATCTTTATGATGGGATTCATGACTTTTTCTGAATTGCAGTCAGTTTTCTTTAGGAATGATAACTACACGGGTTGTTTCCTTTGATGAGATGAGTGTAATATCATTCATTTAGGCTGACTATGAGCATTGAACTATTTGAGATATCATTCTGTGTGGAGCTAATCATGGCATCATAAGTTGATTACGTGCTATATTTGTCAACTGTATATGTTTATCACCTCAAAACCAAGTGCTTTGGAGTAGAAGAAATTATTCTACTTATAGTGGTCCTCCTCACTTAACTTGTTCAGTTTTCTCCAACAATTTCAAGTGGGAGAAACTTAATAGTTTTCAAGGACCTCTAGAACCATTCGTACAAGCAAATAGCAAGCTACTCAAAGTTGAAATTGTCTACAACACCTCCCAAGTTCCTTACACCACACTTGCAAGATTTTTGGAATTGGTAACCAAAACCAAGTTGAGGTTGTTGGAATTGGTAACCGAAACGAAGTTGGTTACTATCTGAACATTGTATTCTGGCTCCTCCTCTTTGGGAACAATATCTATAATGTAACTGCATGGGGTGGTGTCAAGTTATCTCAATTCTAATTTTATTAAAAAAAATGTTGAGTTTCAAGGGATTCTTTTCAAGCCAATCTGAAGGAGATAACTATATTAAGAATTAACGGGGCTGGATTGGCCTTGAATCTTTTCCTGGTTTTTTAGTTGGAAGGACACAAATCTACTGAAGGGTATAGACTATCTCATTGGAGCAGGAAACAATTAACAGGGCTGGATTGGTCTTGAATCTTTTCCTGGTTTGTTAGTTGGAAGGACACAGATCTACTGAAGGGTATAGACCCCATATTAGTCTTTTAAAAACTACCCTGTGTCTTTGAGAATTTCAAGTAATTCTTTTGAAAATTTTCGCTAATAAAATCATACTAAAACTCCTACTAATCTAGAATTAAATTACAATTAATTTTTATAATTATGTTTAAACTAATTCTTGGACCATCATAAAGATCAATGCCCAAATATCATAGCCTTTGTTGTTTTTGTCATTAACAATTCTAACCTAACCATGGAAGTATTTAATAATTTGGAATTATCCTCTCATAATGAATACATTTCAATTATGATGCTAATGATGTTTTCCCCAAGTCCACCAAACATTGAAGCATTGGACTTGTTCCATGGGAACTTTGCAATTATGATGCTAATGATCTTTTCCCCAAATCCTCCAAACGTTGAAGCATTGGACTTGTTCCATGTGAACTTTGTTTGAAGCTTTTTTTAAAGAAATCAAATCTAAATTCTTTTTAAAGAACTTATAGGTTGTAATCTGTAAAGATCAATGCCGAACTATCATAACCTCTATTTTTTTTTTACATTAACAATTCTAACCTAACCATGGAAGTATTTAATATTTAGGAATTATCCTCTCATAATGAATACATTTCAATTATGATGCTAATGATCTTTTCCCCAAGTCCTCCAAACATTGAAGCATTGGACTTGTTCCATGGGCACCTTGTTTGAAGCTTTTTTAAAGCAATCAAATCTCAATTCCCTTTAAAGAACATGTAGGTTGTAATCTAGAAATAAAGGATTGTCTTTTATGTTTGTTTCGTTTTATGGTAATATTAATTTATATTATTTTTCGTAATGGTTTTGAAAAATTTTGGTGGTATTATTTTAAATAAAATAATATGGCTATGCACTTTATTGTAAAAGAAAATGAGAAAATGAATAGATATACAAATATAAAGCATTTTTCTTTTGTCCGAGAGTGATAAATCTATTAGGATATGATTTTTTTATTTATGATTTCCAAGATCGTGTTTCATGAATTATGATTTATATGTTGTGGATATATATTTTATTAAAATTGATTTATTATATTTATCTTTCTAGGTGTCAATTCATAACATGTTGTATTAGAGCCATGGTTGTGAGCCTTTGTGTGAGTTTATTACAAATATGGTTAAATTTTCTAATTTCAGTTCTTAAGAAAGATGGAGTGCTCTATGCCATGATTTTCATAGTAAAGTTTTGAAAGCATGAGAGAGTGAGTCTCTCATAAGATGTTTCGAGTATGCAAAGAGCAATTGTGAGAGTCAAAATTGGAGATTAACATTGAGATGCACTTGTATATAACCAATAATTTTGGTAGCATGAGGAGAGCATTGAGTGTGAGAAGGTGAGAAGGGAAGAGGAACTTTTTTAAAATAATTGTGAAAAAAATTTCATAGAGTCAAAATTGTTAGGTCTGTGGTAAGTGGTTTTTAGGGAAATGCTATTAATGACCGATGGTATGTTTTCTGTAATATTGCATCTAATGAAACCTATAGTAGGCTTGATATCCTATGTTGTAAGATTTCGTTTGGAAAAGAGTAATATATATATTACAATATGTAAATGGGACATACTATTGTAAGACTTGAAGCATACCTCTAGTAAATTGACATTAAGTTTTGTAGATTGGATTTGAATATCTTTCCCAAGTCAAGCTTAAAGGGTGATTGTTAGGTAAACTTGACTCAATTTTAAAGTCAAAGTGGTTAGGTTTAAAGTACATGGCTTTTGAGTTTATGGTTATGTTGACCCATGGTATGTTTCCCATATTATTACGTGTAATGAAGCTTATAAATTGATGATGATGATGGTGGTGGTTAATGTCCATTGAGACCAAATTGGTCATCCAGACCTATAATTTTCTTAGTTCTTAATTGTCTGGCTTCTCGTCATTCTTGGAGAGATTGGTGTTGTAGCTTTTTTTTTTTCTCTACAATGTTCCAACTTCCTTTATCTTGCATCTCCTTCATCTCTTCTACTTCTTGGGACATTGGTGTCTTAGCTTTGCGATTTGTTGTGTTCATCCTTTTGAAGATAGTCGGAGAAGAAGTTTGATCTGCGAGATCTGCTTTGCTATTAAATGAAGATTTATTTTGTGTAGTATTTGAATGCTCATAATTGTTGATGCTTGAGGAGTTGTCGAGTTCACTTTTTTGTTGTTGGGAGGGGCTTTCCCCATGCTTGTCTTGAGAGTTGTTTCTTTCTTGTCCAATTTCTTGAAATTCAAAGTTTTCTGGAGAGTATTTTTCCTTGATGACATTGTAATGTTCTTTTTGTGCTCCTTCTCACCATGTAGATTTGTGGTGATTCTTTCTAGCAAAATTTTTCTGGGAGGCTTTTGGGCAATTTTTTGCTAGATGGCATCTCTCAAAGCAGGATCGACATCTAAAGAGGACACTTTCATAATCGAGTTTCAAGTTCCACACATAGTCTTTACTTATTAGTTTTATTTTAGCTGGGAATCTAGTGCTGAAGTCCATTTCCACACAAATGCGTGCATAGGTGGTTCTGCGATATTCCTCTGTTTCTGGGCACCTGCAATAAATTTTCCCAATTGCATTTCCAATGGCTTTTAGTGAGGATAAATCCCAGAGATGCAAGGGTAGGTTTGGCAATCTCGCCCAAACTGGTGCTAAGGTTATGACTTTTTTTCAGGGATCGAATGATGGGTTCTATGGCTTCATGAATAGGCCTGAGTTTTCCCAAAACCAATTACTAGAATCTAGAATTCGTTGTCTGCTTTCAGGGTTTTCAAAATCTACTATAAAGAAAGCCTTAGCACAGGGGTAGATATTAATTTCATCAGAAATGACAGCCTTCCCTAACTCCAAGATTCAACTATGGAGAGCTATCAGCTGTGGCCAAAAACCATTGAACCAGTAAATTAGGGAACTTTTAGAAAACTTCAAAGCCTCAGAAAAATTATATAAACTAAAATCATTCAATTCATAATGAATAAATAAATAAAAATATATTTTAAAATGAAACAGTTAACAATTTTACTCGGTTAGCTTAGATTTCTATTCACCCATTTTTATAGTTATCCATTGATCTAATTAAATAATTAGGTTGAACCTTTTATTTATTCAAGGAAATTACACTATATTCTCAATTTGATTCTTCTATTTTCTTATTGACACTGCAAAGTTAATCAATTAATGGGTTGAGATTCTGCTTTTCATTTTTTAATTAAATAGTGATATATTCTCCCTTGAAAGGCCGATAATATCGGGAAGTTGAATTGTACATGTCTTTGAAATTATCATAATTTAGTAATCCTATCAACCTCTCTTTGCACCTTTTGGGGCAATTGCTAGTATTTATTTATGGTGTCTTAGAGCTTCGCACACCATGCTATCTCAAAGCTTCGACTAACGGTGGCAAAATGTGACTCCATTGACTTCAAAATTAGAAGGAGCTCATCGAGACACCATCTAGATTTTGCATGCCCAGGAGAGAAAATAGCCATGTGGACGGAGGCTATTGCTATAACTTCTTCTGTTTGAGGGGTTATGTTTTCTCTGCACTGCAATTCTGGTTGGTTAAGAAAAGAAACACTGTGAATCCGTAGGAAAGAAGATGACAATACAGGATATAGATGGCTAGTGAATTTTTTTTCACATCTCTCATGATGATTTATAAAGGCATTGTAACTATAATTTTGATGAGAAGATGTTGCACTAGAGGTGGAGGTGGAGGTGGAGGAAGAAGCGAGTGTTTGAGCCATTTTTACAAATTCAAGGATACACTGAGAAACAATGATAAGGATGAGGCAAGGAAACGCTCGTGTATATTACCAAGTGAAATATGGTTTTCTGGCTCCAGTTGATATAATGAATGGTTACCTCCCAGTTTAGCGGTAAATATCTTGCCCCTATTTTAAAGTGCTCCAAAAGATGCAACAAAGTTAGTAAGGCCGTGAATGGTGGGTAGAACTCAGTATATCGACATGGCATCCTTATCTAGATTATTGATTCCCCAAATATTCGATAACCAGATAGATATTGGCTTAGTCAAATAATTGACTGTGCCCATGTTTGTCTGATTACTGAATATACAGGGATTGTAGCTTTACCACACCCAATACCATATGATTACCAAATATTCGAGGAATGAACAATCCATATAATCTTAGGGATATTGATGGGGTTTGCTTAATGCATGTTTCCCCCCCCTTGGTTGGCCACTTCTAAAATATTCGTTCGAGTGTGTGACAAGTGTGTCTCGTTTAGGGGAGGGTATGCAACTTAATGGATGCATCATGATGTGTTCCCACTTGTAAAAGATTACTTTTATTTTTTGGTGTAACCAAGTCGGTGAGTCGATGCATTTCTACCACGCAGAATCATTCAATAGCACATCAAAACTGTACGTGTTTAAAGTGTTGGAAATAATAATTACTCTCGCATGGAGTGCAATCCAAATTTAGAATCTAAGTTGAGTTGAGTCAGTGTGACTTAAGTGGAGTCCAATATTAGTAGTTTGAGTTCACTCTATATTTGGAAAGGTTGAATTTAGTAAGTGTGCATGTCAAGTTATTTTAGGGAAGTTGTTAGTCAAAAAAGTATAAATATCCCTCACTGATTTCATTGCAATTAATCAAGTTTGTGTGATCAATAGAAAAGTAGCAACGACTATGGTTTGTGTGTGTTAATTTTTTGTTTCTCCTCTCCGATTTTCCAACAAATGAGCGATCACTTAATACATACATCTAGGCCTGGAATTTGATGTCTTACATATTTGGCATTTCGGAACTTATTTGACTGTGAGTGGAAATTTTATCCCGGCATGTCTTATAAATCGATAATCTGTCAAAATGATGCCTAATTTCAAATTGAACCTGTCAACATCTATGATACTTGTCTTAGCCTATAAGTGCCTCTAAATTCCTATTTCCTGGATCTTGAATCCCTAATTTCATAATCTTACATGGAAAATCTACGAGAATGACGAGATTTGATTGGTAATAAAAGTGCAGTTATAGTAGGGGACACATTTAAGGAATTTTCGTGCTCTTAACTGAGAGATTAGCATAATATTTACCCCCAAAGAAAATTATTGTTGTAGTGCATTAAATTCTCTTAAAGCCTAAATAAGTACAAGACCAACGGGTTGAAAAAGGAAGGGTGTTCATGGTGGTGGTCCATATTTTTTTTATATAGAGGCTCATAATTGTTTGCAGAGGAAGTGTATAGAGAGTTGACAAAGTGAGGCACCATCCATTTTGGTGGACTAGGAAAATTGAAGAAAGAAGGCCCTAAGAATTTGTCAGTGTGCTCTAGGAAGGCATAGACACCTAGTGGAGCATGACAAGTAGAAGACCACAAATACAACATGCCTTTCAGAGGCTATGTTGAGATTCACCATGTAGCCCTTGTTAACTATGGGCCTAACTCTTAGGTCCCTATACTACTAGTATAGCCACTTATTCTTATTAGTACAACCCCCTTATTATATTGTTGATCCCATGTAGTCCCTATATTGTTATTATTGTGCCCTTACATTATTATTGTTATGTCATCTCTGATTATATTATGATCCCTTAGACTCCTATATATAGAAAGGAGGTTTTGTTATTTGTATCATCCAAGAATTGTTTATTTTTGTAATGTAAAGGAGGTTTCCCCCTCGAAGAGGCTGATTTATAAGGTGTTCATCTGCCTTTTCTATCTTTTTGTGAGCTGGTTTCATAACATTTGATATCAGAGCTTTGGATTCTAGGGTTTCGCTGCTCCAAATAGGTCATCGCGGCATTTTCACTATCACTTTTTTCTGTGACATTTCAAAAGCTAAAAGAAAAACCCATTTGAGACGGAAGCTCGCTGAACCTTGAGTTCGAATTTCAGATCTTGTCTCACTATATTCTTGGATATATGATCTAAGGAAGTTAGGGTTTTTGCAAGCTCCAAAATTTCATCTAAAACAGGTCATTGTGGAAGTTTCACTATGACTTGTTCACTATGAAGTTTCAGAAGCTAATAAAAAAACAATTTGAGAAGAAAGTCGTTTGAATCTCAAGTCAAAATTTTAGATCTTGTCTCGCTAAACTTTTGAATATATGATTTGAGGAAGTTAGCGTTTTTGCATACTACCGAATTACATCTTAAACATGTGACCTTGGAAAAATCATCATAAGAGCATCAGATTGAAATTTCCTAAGAAGTTACAGAAATATGACGGACTGTAGTTTATTGTTTATATTTTTTATATCTGGAGGTCAAAACAGTGACACGTGGCGCTTCATACAAGTTCACTCTTCTGAAAAAGGTATATAATCTGGTCATCTTGGGAGATTGTGCATAACTCTTTATTGGAGAATCCAATTTTGATCAGACTGGTGGAATTAGAAAGAGGATGCAGAATACTACTGCAGGTCGTGATTTCAGAACTGGAAAATCCGAAATTACAAAGTTACAATCGTTTCAATATCAAGCTCCTAAAATCAAGAAAAGGAAATATGAGGAAGTTTGATGGCAAGGATCTGGTAAATTGGATACTATAGATGGAGAAATATTTTGATCTACATGAGGTGCAACTGTTACAAAAGGTACGTATTGCATATTCATATTTAGAACTGGATCAATTTTTATGGTATAAAGGGCTGTGTTCTTGTAAAGAACTTGTCACTTTGTCAATTTTCATGGAAGAAATGATAGAACATTATGAGGATACAAAGAGCAATACCTTCTTTAGCCAATTTATTAATCTCAAACAAAAGGGTGCAATGGAAGGGCACATTCAGAATTTCAAAATATTGAATATAAGGGTAAATGAAATTCCAGAGAAGAAAAGGATTGATGTCTTCATAGGGAATTTAAAGGATAACGTTCAACATGAGGTTAGTCTTTGGGAACCTGATTCATTGGAGAAGGCATTCAGGTTGGCAAGAAAAATTGAAAGCAGAATTATGTAAACAAGGAATCCTACCACTCACAACTATGAATATGGAAGTGTTTTTTCTTCTAGCCTTCCACAACCTACAAGGTTTACATGACACCAATTGGAAGAAAAAAGAGAAAAATGATTTTGTTACATTTGTGATAGCAAATACACTAAAGGTCATAAGTGTGTTGAGAAGAAATTATTTCACATAGATTGTGAAGAGGAGGAAGAAAGGGATCAAGAAACATCAGAAGAAGATGGTATACACTAGGAACCAACCCCAGAGAAAGAAGAAATGGATCCGAACATATCTTGTAAAGCATTGGAAAGAATTACCACTCCTCAAACCCTCAAGATAGAAAGACATATCAAGAAGAAAAAGGTTCAAGAAGTGAAAGATCACACCGAGAAAGAATAAATGAATCCGAACATATCTTGTAATGCATTGTTCGGAATTACCACTCCTCAAACTATATATATAGAAGGACATATCAAGAAGAAAAAGGTAATAGTTTTTATTGCTTTAGGAAGTACGCATAATTTTATTCATTGTAAGATAGCCAAGGAATTGAATTGCTTCCTATATCCAGCACCAATGTGTCAAGTAGTGGTTGCAAGTGGAGGAACCATAAATTGCTCTAGAAAGTGCCATAATATCAAGTTATCCATGGGATAATATGTATTGAATAGCCCAATGATTTCAATTCCAATGGGTGGTGTTGATGTTGTACTAGGAGTCTAATGCCTACAATCCCTGGGTAGAATAGCTTTAAATTTTCAAGAACTTTTCATGAAATTTTCTTCAGAAGGAAAGGAAGTTGAATTAAGGGGTATCACAGGGAAACCAGGAAATATAATCAGCTCTAATGGACTAACCAAGCTTCTAAAGGAAGAAAAACAAGGTGTACTTGCACAATTATGATCGCTAGAGGTTCCCACATCGAAGTCATCTATTTCTCCAAATCTCCAAAAGGTCTTGGATAATAATTCCAAGGTATTGGAGACTCCCAAAGGCCTCCCACCTATTCGTGGTCATGATCATTCTATTCATTTCATTCTAGGAAGTGTTCCTCCAAACATCAGGGCTTACAGACATCCCTATGCCCAAAAGAGTGAATTTGAATGTATGGTTGGACAAATGCTAGAGGCTGGTATAATTCAACCTAATCAAAGTTCTTTCTCTGCTCCAGTAGTATTAATGCACAAGAAAGGATGGGTCATGAAGCATGTGTCCAGATTATAGGGAGCTCAACAAGCTCACTATTAAAGATAAATTTCCCATTCCTATCATTGATGAATTGCATGGATCAATTTACTTCACCAAGTTGGATGTTCATCCAGGATATCATCAAATCATAATGAAGATTGAAGACATTCTCAAAACAACATTTAGAACTCATGAGGGTCATTACAAATTTTTGGTCATGCCTTTTGGCCTTATAAATCCACCTTCTACATTTCAAGGTTTGATGAATTCCATTTTCAAATGCTTCCTTAGAAAATTTGTGCTAGTATTTTTTCATGATATACTAATCTACAGCAAGTCTTGGAAGGATCATGTTCAAGATGTTGAGAGGGTGCTCAAACTATCGGAGGAGAAACAATTATATGAAAAAAGCTCCAAATGTTTCTTTGGAGTACAAGAGGTGGAATATTTGGGTCATATTATATCTCATGAAGGTGTTAAGGTCGACCCTAGCAAAACTGAAGCCATTAGAGAATGGAAAATCCCCACATCCATAAAGCATCTGTTAGGTTTTCTTAAGTTGACAGGGTATTATCGCAAATTTGTTAATAATTATGGGAGAATAGCAACACCTCTAACAATATTATTGAAGAGAGATGCATTTTCATGGAATCCAGAAGCAACAAAGGCCTTCGAAAATCTTAAAGAGGCAATGTGCCAAGCACTGGTCTTAGCTATGCCAGACTTCACAAAAACCTTTATTATGGAATGTGATGCTTCAAGAAATGGAATTGGTGCTATTTTAATGCATGATGAAAGACCCATCACTTTCGAAAGTAATCCAATCAAAGGAAAGTATTTACACAAAGCTATTTATGAGAAGGAAATGTTGGCAATACTACATGCACTTAAGAAATGGTGACCCTACCTAATGGGAGGACAATTCAAGGTAAAAAGAGATCATGATAGTCTTAAATACTTTTTAGAACAAATATTGTCCTCTGAAGAGAAACAAAAATGAGCCACGAAGATGTTGGGTTATGACTTTGAAATCATCTACAAAAAAGGGAAGAAAAATGTTGTGGTAGGTGCACTCTCAAGAAAGGATGAGGATGTTGAAGCATTGTTTTGTGCTATTTCTATTATCCAACTAGATTAGATAAGTGAAAAAAGAGATGAATGGAAGAAGGATGAAGAATTGTGGCCACTCATTCAAAATTTGCAGAAGATCCCAATTGAAGCAATATTGCCAGAACTTGACAAGGGAACTTGGCGAGGAAGGAAATATCATGTTGGAGCCTGGAGCAGTCACAAAAACAAGAACCTGACAGCTATGAAATCGATCAATTTCAGAGTATCTCATGAAGTGGAAGAACTTACCTGTTGAAGGTTCCACATGGGATGACAAGAATTTTATATAGAAGCATCAAGAACTACTCAAGCATTAAGGACAACACTTTTTGAAGTAGAGGGGCATGTTAGGTCCTTATACTACTAGTGTAACCCCTTATTGTTATTAGTAAAACCCCCTTATTATATTGTTGTGCCCATGTAGTCCCCATATTGTTATTATTGTGCCCCATAGAAGCCCATTATTATTATTATTATTGTGCCCTTACATTAATATTGTTATGTTGGCTCTGATTATATTATGACCCCTTAGACTCCTATATATAGAAAAGAGGTCTTGTCATTTGTATCATCCAAGAATTGTTCATTTTTGTAATGAAAAGGAGGTTTCCCCCTCGAAGAGGTTGATTTATAAGGCATTCATCTATCTTTTCTATCTTTTTGTGAGTTGGTTTCATAACACTAACTATAGGAAGCTTGTTGTAATTGTTGATGTTGCAGACTAGAACCAGACATTGGTTGATGCACCAAAGATGGTGAGATCCAAATGAATCTTAAAAGGCTTTCACTAACAAATATCAAGATTGACATTTCTAGAGTAGTAAAGAAGAAAGTTATGATTGAGGCTATGGAGTCTGTAGAAGTTCAAAAGAGATGAGAGAGTATTTCATGGTGTCAAAAATTAATTGTGCAAAAGAGAAAAGTTGAATTGAATGACTTTGAGACTGAGAATATTGAAGAAGCAGTGAATTTGTTCAGAGAGAAAAGATTGTGGTTAGTGAATTCCATCCATGCCGAATGACTCACGTGTAATAATATTCATTCATTCAGTGTATCTTTCATCTCAGCTCTTCTATACCACATATTTCATGCCCATATTTTTTGTTTTGTTGGTTGGAATGACGTTGACGTGAATTTGAGATTGATATATAAAAGGATCATATTATAACGCTAGTTTCTTAACATAATCCTATTATCATCAATGATTTATTGTTGTTCACTTTCGGGTTTAATTCAATTCAATGATGAGACTTCTTTCTCTTGTAATGAGAAAGGATGGTTCTAGTAGGTTTGGGTCGGGCTCCACTACCGAAGAAGTTACTCAAGGAATCGATGCTTCCAATCTTAGTAATTGTCACGAGTAGAACAAATTTATTGATTCTTTCTCATTTATAATTTCTTGTTTTTATTGGTGGGTGACTGCTACTTTTATTGATCATGAATACTTTGGTTTCTTGTGGTGTGTTCCTTTTGACTTTCAATTTTTTGGTTTGGTTTTGTTCCTTTACGGTGTTCTCCATTAGTTTGGAAGATTTGTTTACGAATTATGAGGGGTATTGTTTGATTTACATTGTACTGTTATCTTTAGACTAGGAACATCGCATTAGGTGAAATCCCAAATATAATAATATGTTGTTATCTAATGACTAAAATGTGTTTGTGATGCTAGAGTGATTGGGATACAATCGACAAGCGGTATAGTTTGCAGAGCTATTGGAATGCATGATCCTTATATTTACAAACGAATTGCACAGTAATTTCAAATACCTTATTTTAAGTTTCTTGGAGAATAAATTAATTAAAGTATTAATTTATGAAACTTTAGATATGGTTTGTACTTATGAAATTTTAGTAATTGTATTTTATTTTGAAGAGTTTTTCAAAATATTTGATCTTGCCAATTTCAAACTCTAATATACAAGAAATTATTTTGCAGTGTACTCATTTATTGATGTGAAGAAAAATTCAATAATACTAAGCTATGGAAACAAATTTATTAATCAAATCACTTCTAATGATAGTTTTAGTCTCACTGTTTTCTTAACCATTATAACATTATAGAACATAGATTTATCTTGCAAGAAAAATTAATATTAAAATATATATTAAATATTAATCAAATGTGCATTCCTTTATAGTAAGCTTTGGTCGAGTGATGGCATGACATAGTGATAAAACTTATGCGAAACCCTATCGCTACAAATTCATTACATTCATCATAGATTGGAAAACTTAGAAGAGGTACAAATATCATGAAATGAGCACTGATTTTAACTAACTAAACGAGGCCCACAATTTTTTTTGAAAGCGAAAATTTGCTTTTGTTTTCTACACAAACTTCAGGAAAATGGGTAAAAATCCATTACAATCAGAGCGCCATGACACTATTAAAACTTGAGTCTGAATGGAATTAAATGGTGTTGGATTTCTTATGGTTTTAACATTTTTAAAAGGACATCATAATTATAGTTATAAATAATTGTAAACGAGTGATAGTTAAGTTCAACACATCTTAAGTGATCGATAATTGTCAACAAAAAAATAAAAGAATTGTATTAATGTCCAATATTATCGTCCTCAATGCAAAAAGTGATTTCCCAAAAGGCCCCTATTAATGAATAAAATAAATTTAAGAGAAGCGTTTTTCATGCCCCCACTCCCCAGCTAGTATTGATGGGACTTCTTTCGTTATTAAACCATTATGGACATAAAATATATAGATGTTAATGACGTGATTTGATATAAAATGGTGAATGTTGATTTTTTATTTGATCATGAATTTCCTAGTAGGCTAATTTAGTAGTAGTTTAAGATTTTTTCCTCTTTTCTAATCATCTTTTTCTCAGCTAATTTTGGCTTAAATTGGACACGGATATCTTGAAATTGTAATACAATATCAACTTTAAAATCTTAAAAATATTGAATGCCCTCAGATGCCTTAGATGATGTGGTGAATAACATTCAAATTTGAAGGGTTGGGTTTAATTTCATTTGGAAGGGCATATATTAATTGGAGTAGTCTTTAAGTGCAAGCTTTTGGAATTTCTAGAGGATTTCTGGCTAGAATCCAATGAAAACGTTTGTGGTGAAATCTTGATTTTTGTTGTTTAAACTGATTTTTTTACTACATATATGGATTCAACACCCTCAAAAACCCCTGGAGCACTTCGATTATGAAGAGTTCACTCGTCAAACTTGTGATTTCAATGAATCCCTACGGGATGGTAGACAAATTAGATCAGAAAATAAAATGGAAAACTTTTCAAAAACTCTCACATAAAAGACTTGTAATATATTCATATAACCCTTCAAAGAAAAATGGTTATAAAAAAAATGTACTTCTATTAACAAGTGTATATTAAATAAACTCTTCATTAAAAAAATGGCAAAATGAAAATGATAAGGGGAGATTGGCACTCATGTATTTTGATAAAACGTAAAATGAAGAGCATGAAAAATGCAAAACCACCATCAAATTTTCATTTGACAGGCAGAGAGGATTTGAAATTCCAGGCTTGCATGGGTTGCTTGGCCCTTGGTTAATAATCCTTCATAGTTTTCCTTGTGTTGTGAATAGATGGGTTGTATTCAATGATTCATATGTGTGTCCACTACACTGATTTATTCATACATTTGTATTCATCTTAGTCAAAATATACACATTGTGTTACTCCTACATTCATATTTCTCTTATTTAAAAAGATAAAACACTTTTCGTTGGGAAATTTTTTATGAAGCCAACTCACAAAATAGAAGAAGAGATAGATCAATGACTTCAAAATAAGCCTCTTCGAGGGGGCAACCTCCTTTACATTACACAAATTAATAATTCTTGGATGATACAAATGACATGACCTCTTTCTATATATATGAGTCTAAGGGGTCACAATATAATCAAGGATGACAGAACAATAATAATGTAAGGGCACAAAAATATCAATAGTAGGCTTCTATGGGGCACACTAATAACAATATGGGGATTACATCAACACAACAATACAATAAGGGGCTACACTAGTAGTATAAGGATCTAACATGCCCCTCTCCTTAAAAAAGTGTTGTCCTCAATGCTTGAGTAGTTTTGGATGCTTCTATATAAAATTTTCATCTTCCCATGCAAAATCTTCAGAGGTTAACTTCTTCCACTTGATGAGATACTCTAAAATTAACCGATTTTGTACCTATCAGGTTCTTATTTCCATGACTGCTTCAAGTTCGGATATGATTTTTTTCATCTTCAAGTTCTGAAAATATTGTTTGAACTCTGAGCTTGTTACCTATAACCCTCATTAAACATGAAACATGGAAAACTGGGTGCACTCAAAAAGATGCAGGAAGCTCCAATTTGTATGCCATAGTACCAATCTTTTGCAACACCTTGTAAGGACCATAATACTTTGGTGATAATTTGTTATCCTTATTAGCTTGCTTGAGGGACTTTTGTTTGTATGGTTGTAGCTGTAAAAATACCCAGTCGCTTACATCAAAACTTCTTTTGCTGCTATGTTGATCTTATTGTTTTTACATTTGATTCTGCGCCAAAGTGAGGTTATCATTTAAGAGTTGGAGAACTTGTTTTTGATGCCTGATGTGATCTTCCATTGCTTGAACCTTAGAAATTTCTCTTAAAGATGATGTGATGGATGGTGTATTAGTATCCATAAAGTGCCATAAATGGGGTCATTTTTGCTGAAGCGTTATACCACCATTCAACCAGAGGTAACAACTTGACCAATTGTGTTTGCTTTCTGGATATGAAGCAACAAATATATCCTTCCAAACATTTTTTCACTATCTCTGTTTTTCCATCTATCTTGAGAGTTTGAGGAGTGGTAGTTCCTCCCAATGCATTAAAAGATATGGTTAGATTCATTTCTACATTCTCTAGGGTTGGTTCCTAGTGTATATGCTCTTCTTTTGAAGTTTCTCGATCCATTTCTCCCTCCTCTTCACAATCTACGTAGAATAATTTCTTCTCAGCACAGTTATGACCTTTAGAGTATTTGTTATCACAACTGTAACAAAGCCCTTTTGCTCTTTTTTCTTCCATTTTTTGTGGTGTGAACCTTATAGGTTGTGGAAGGCTAGGAGAAACAACACTTCCATATTTGTAGTTGTGAGTGGTAGACTTCCTTGTTGCCATAATTTTGCTTTCCACTTTTCTGGCCACCCTGAATGCCTTCTCCAATGTATCAGGTTCCCAAACGTGAACTTCATGTTGGATGTTATCATTTAAAGTCTCTATAAAGAAATCAACCTTATGCTCCTCTGGAATATCATTTACCTTTATATTTAATTCGTTAAAGAAAATGTTTCTCTTTGTATCCTCATAATGTGCTATAATTTACTCTAGAAAAATGTACCATGTGACCATTTTTTTACGAGAGCAATGCGATCGATACCATGAAAAACTATGGGGTTCTAAATATAAAGTTGCAATACGTACCTTTTGTGTGTTTTTCACATTATGGATATCAAAATATTTCTCCATTTGTAGTATCCATGTTATAGGATCCTTGCCATCAAACTTCATCATATCGATATTTGAAATATGGCGGGTCTTCAATATAACATTAGGTTCTATGAAATCATGATTAACATTTCTTTTGTTCTCATCATGAGTTTCCTCTACTACCTTTTCGCCATTAGGAAGCCTTTCTTATAGCATCTTTGTCTCACCTTCCTTCAAACCTTGTATGTCTTTCTTCAAATCTGCTTCTATACCATCAATATTAGCTTCCATGTTATAGATAAAATTATTTATCTTAGCTTTGATCACCTTCTTCAAATCATCCATCAAATTTTGCTTACTAGGTGTTTGTATTTTCTTGATTTGAGTCACTCTCTTTCTTGCTTCTAGGAGCTTGATCTTGAAATGATTCTAACTCTGTAATTTCATATCAACAAGTTCTAGAATTTTGGCCTGTAGTAGCTCTTTGAGTCCGCTTTCCAACCCCACAATTTTGATTGACATTGGATTCTCCAATCTAGAGTCATGCCTAGTATTCCATGATGTCCTGATTATAGACTAGCTCAGTAAATCAAACTTTTACGAAGTGCCATGTCTCACTGTTTCGACCTTCGACCTTGAAAACGATACCCAACAAAATCCAGTCCATCCTATTTCTTTTACTTTTTACTAAATTTGAATCTGATGCTCATAGAGAAAGTTAGGACAATTTTTGCAAGGTTGTCTATTTGAGATCGAATTCGGGAGCTTGCAAAATCCCTAACTTCCTTAGTTCATATCTTTGAAAATGTAGTGAGTCAAGATTTGAAATTCGGTTAAGAGGTTCATCACAATTTCGGCGCAAATGGGTTTTAATTTTAGCTTCTTAAGTTTTGTAGAAAAAACGTTATAGTGAAAATTCCATGATGACCTGTTTGAAGCAGCGAAACCCTAGAATCCAAAGCTCTGGTACCAAATGTTATGAAACCAACTCACAAAATATAAAAAGAGATAGATCAACGACTTCAAAATAAGCCTATTTGAGGGGGAAATCTCCTTTACATTACACAAATGAATAATTCTTAGATGTTACAATTGATAAGACCTCCTTTCTGTATATAGAAGTTTAAGGGGTCACAATATAATCAGAGTCGACATAACAATAATAATGTAAGGGCACAAAAATAACAATAGTGGGCTTCTATGGGGCACAATAATAAAAATATGGAGACTACATCTGTCCATTTATTCATTCTCCTTGCAACATCATGCAACTACACCCATGCTAACTCCAAATACTCCTCCCATACTATCAAGAATCTCTTTGCATGTAGACTCCTAAAAAATCCTCTTGGTAGAAAAATGTGTGGAGCAACTTGCACCTGGCCATTGACCAAATCAAATGGACTATACCCGATTGCAAAAATATTCTACATATTGTAGCTAAATTGAGCCACATGCAAGATTTAAAGCCAATCCTTTTCATCATGCCTCACATAATGTCTCAAGTAGTCCTCCAGCAGTGCATTAATCAGTTCAGTCTGCCCAACTGTCTGTGGATGGTAACTCAAACTCTGCAGCAACTCCATCTCGACCAACTTGAACAAAGTGGTTCAAAAGCTACCTATAAATCGCGGATCTCGATCATACAGAATACTCAATGGAATTCCCCAATACTTCACAACATTCTTGAAGAATATCTCAAGAGTCTTCTCATCCCCCACATGGTATCTTCATCAGAATGAAGACGTCATACTTAGAGAAATGATCAATAATGACCATAACTCCAATATACCCATGCACCTGCGGTAACTAAGTGATGAAATCCATCGAAACACTCATTCATCATCTCTCTAGAATCAGTAAAGGCTGCAACAATCCTCCCTATCTCTGGTTATCCAATTTTTCCTCCTAGCAAATGATGCACGTATGTACATACTCCTCTACATCCTCCCTCATCTTCTCCCAAAAGTACGTCCTCTCCAACAATGCCAAAGAATGATGTTGTCCTGGGTGGCTAGCCTATGGAGAATTGTGGCACTCCTTGAAGAGGTGCCTCCTAAGTCCATATGACTCTGGAATGTAGATTATGTTCCCATAGAACAAGAGTCCATCTCATAGGAAAAATTTTCGAGTCTTCCCCTCCTTCACCTACTTCAGAATTCTCTTCGCCTGAATATCGGTCTCCACACTAGTTTAAAGTCTATTATACATGTCATCGATCATTTATAATCGACTCCTACTGTGCTCAGCCCGGTCCTCTCCCTCCTCAAGTGTAGCTAACTATCCCTTCCTGTTAAAGGCATTTGCAACAACATTGAGAGCCCCCGGTCTATACTCAATAGTTATGTCGAATTCTGCCAAGAAGTATTGCCAACGAGCTTGCTTCATTGAAAACTTTGATTAAGGTGCAAAATAACTCATTGCAACATTTTAAATCTTGACAACAAAAGGCTTCCCAATCAAGTAATGCCTCCATACCTATAAATAATGGATGATCACAGTCATCTCTTTCTCATGAACCAGATATTGTCACTCTCTATCTTGCAATTTCTAAGTCTCGTATGCCACTAGATTCCCATCTTGTAAGAGTACTCACCCTATCATAAAATATGAAGAATAAATGTGCACCTCAAATGGTCTCTCGAAGTCAAGTAGCCTTAGTATCAGTGTTGTAACAATACCCTTCTTCAAATCTTCAAATGATACTCGACACTCCTCCGTCCAATTCCATCTCTTATCTTTCCTTAGAAGGTCTATCATTGGTACACCTCTAAAAACTTCCACTGGTATTTGGTCATCCCCAATAACACCTTCATATCATGTAAATTCTTTTATTTGACCCAATACTCAATTTCCTTTATCTTGTTTGACTCCATCTGTATGTGACCTTGGCCTACAATGTGTCCAATGAATGAAATCTTAATCTAGGAAAACGTACACTTCGACTTCTTCTAGTGTTATTGATTTTTCTTCAGTGCCTCGAATACCAAAGCCAAGTGCTTCTTATGATCCTCCATGTTATCAATAAATATCATGATGTCATCCAAGTATACTACCATGAATGAATCCAAATATGGACACAAAACATCATTCATAACAGTGAAAAACGTAGCAGGAGCATTGCACAACCTGAATGGCATGACAAGGAACTCAAAACTCCCATACCTCATCACAACGTAGTCTTCTTCTCATCTGCCTTTGCTATCTGCACATAATAATATCCATGCCTAAATTCAAGCTTGGAAAAGGCTCGGGCTTTCGAAAGCTTGTCAAAGCAATCCACAACAAGTGGCAAAGGATACTTGTTCTTTATCGTTTGCTTGTTAAGAGCACGATAATCAAAACACATCCTCAAATCATTTGTGTCTTTCCTCCTCTAGAACAATGTAACTAGAGCATCATATGGGGACTTTGAAGGTCGTATGAAACCTACATAAACAAAATCCTTTAACTATCATTTCAACTCCTCACACTCTAGTCTTGACAAATGATAAGGAGCTTTTGCCAGAGGTTTCTTCTCTGGCTCTAGTTCAATGTTATGGTCCACTGCACGTCTTGGTGGAAGTAATTTTGGCAAATCATTGGGCATTAATCTACATATTTGTCCAGTACATCAAAAATATTGGCTGGAATAGGCTTCCCCACTCCATCATCATCCTCAACCTCCCTGACGACTGTCACATATGTCTCAAAATATAAATCCCTCATCACCCTAGTCATACTTAGTGCAAATACATGTTGCACCTTCACTTCCCTTCTTTGTTGGTGAGTAGGTAAAGTCCAAGTCTATGTGTCTTCAATCAACATGATCTTGTTACAAAAGGGGAAGCCAATTGCTTTGTTTCCCTTAAGTAAATCTTGTCCCAATATCATGTCAAATTTGTTCATCTCCATCACTTTGAAGTCCAAATAATCCTGCCAATCTACAATTCAAACTGGCACTTCATCTGCCAATCCCAACACTTTAGCCTTCGAGTTCACTACCTTGACATCCACATTGGTTGGAAAAATATGCAACCCAACATCTTTTGCTAGTCCTATCATCATAAAGTTATGTGTGGCACTTGTGTCCACCAAGGCTTGAATGGTTCTTCCACGAATATCCAAGTCAAGAAATTCCAAACTATGCAACCAATTTTTATTTTGCTCCAAGACTTCAGCCTGCATACATCTCTAACCTTTGTCACATTCCGTTGTACTGGCTCTGATACCATAGGTCATGACGCCAAATCGATTTTGTCATTTGGAGTGTCGTGCGGCATCAACATTCATACTTCATTTTTTTCTTCATGTTTTCCAGACTATGCCTATAAACATCATCTTCATCTTTCTTTATTACAGTTATGTGCGGAAAAATCATAACTTACAGAAGTAACAACAATGTGTAGAGAAACCAACATGAGATAGACAAATTTTATAATTTCATTTATAAAAATTTTCTTTTCATAATTTATAGTTTCATAGGGGAGGTCGGTTCACCGAACTTGGCCTCTACCCACTAATACAGTAAATCAACAGACCTTCCCACCATGTCTCGGCCTGCACACTATGTCATGGCTACATCATCCACCGATCACCATCCTTGTCGCATCACATCCCCCACGGTCCATCGTGACTGTTCACTCCAACTTACTCTCGGTACCCTACCGTGCCAACCCGCTACACTAAATTCCACAACCATGCCCGTCGTTTCACAGGTCCGTGATCCGACCACCCTATAGCCAACACCTAACCCGTCGAAATCCACATCACTGTAAATGAGTCCACCCACCTTACGGGTTCATACCCGAACTTCACTTCTGTAGTTCTATGTTTTTTTTGAACTCTCAACCTTCACACTGCATATTGTGTTGGATGTTCAATTGTCCTTCTCATCAACTCGGAAAAATCCATATATATGCTACCCTCATGTTGGAAATATGAAGGTTTGTGTTGCTTGTGGCATGTGCCCACCAATCTGACCTGCCTGCCAAGCATGACACACCCATGTGATGTGCATTGACATATTGCCAAGATAGTCCTCCACATCATATAAGTTGGATTTGATGCACTTATCCAACACTTAGTCAATTTTTGGTTCATAGCACTTCAGTTTTGTGTGTGGTGGGTGTGCACCCCCATCGCACATTGCCAATCGCTCCACCAAGTCATTTGGGTTGACTCACCTGGGCATGCGCTCACCCGAACACCCGTGTTGAGCGCCCGACTCACCCGAGGATGGTGATGCTGACATACATGATATCATAGATCGTCGATGTCTTGCCTAACTTTCTTATTGCCCCGATAAAGACCACGTCGCCGTCCTACTGAGACAATGAAGGCAACTAAAGGTAGTGGGTGGAACCTACATTGAATTCTAACATCCCACTTTATTTGAAAGTTGGCCAATGGCATTGAAAATTTAATAAATTGAAATGAAAAAAGGATGGGAGGGAAATAATTCAGTAATTTGCATAGAAAATTTAAAAATTGAAATGAAAGGGAGGGTAGTGTGGAAAAACGATGCAGAGATTTCATAAATCTGTAGGGATCTAAGGCCTGCTGCGATGTGGGAGGATTTGTTGCATCCTAATCCCAAGAGTAAAAATTTCTCTGAAGAAGAGGATGATAGCATAATCAAACTCTATATCCTCCTTGGCAACAAGTGTGTCATTTTATCTCCTTTAATACTTTAATCAATTCCATTACTGATCAGGATTGATATCTATCTTAAACTTCGATCTGTAATGGGCACAGATGTTTCAAATTCCTTGAAATGGCGATTTCAATTTTGAATTGAGCTTTCAATTATGCACTATATTTAGTTTTATTTTCTTGTCAAACTACGTAGGTGGTCTCTTATTGCGGGTCAATTGCCGAGGTTGAAGGGACAACAAGATAAATAACTACTATAAGGAGTCCCTACTAGAATACCCACCTTAAGAAAATAAAATTCAGGAGGGAACTCAACCCCCAGTCCCATCGCTCCCTATGCCTTCATGACAACAACAACACTTCCCTCAGTTCTTTGTTTGCTAACGACCATGAAATATTGGCTCTGTAAAGCCCAAGAACGGTGGAAATAATAGACTTATTCCAACAAAACGACTCGGAAAGCTTGTCAGTCGAGCCCACTCTTTCTAAAGATGAATAACATCCTAAGTTGAATCTTGGTTTGTGTATCAACTTACCATCTAATTCACTCCACACCAAAAACAAAGCTTTTAATGTTAACGGAACCAATGCCCTTATGGTCATCCACTGTCTTGTACCCATATCAGGTCTGAAATAATCTTTGACATGTGGTATGAAAGTAGATATTGTGAAGGGTGGTATGGTTTCTCTAATAGGGGTTGTTTCATTTACAATGTTGAATGTGTCCAAATTTGATGGTTTCTTGTGATGACAAACATGCATACAATAATCTCCATGCAGGTCAAGAGCGATGATGAGGAACTAGAAGATAGGAAGATGATCATCATGGTGTGATCATCATGCCAAACCAAATGAGGAACGATGACTAGAGAAATATGAAAATATGTTATTTGTATGTAGCATAAATATGGACAAAAATAGTTCTTATTTTTCATTGGGAAGTTTTCCCAAAGTAGTTAGCGTTATTTTTGGTATGTGATAATAAGAATGATAAATAAATGTGTTTTTTTCATATTTATTAGTCTGATGTATTGAGATTGTAGGTTAGAGTAAATAAATTTAGTTTTTTATTATTATATATATATATATTATATATAATATAACAGTGAGGATGACATTAATAATTAGAAGTGATTAAATCATTAGGAAATATAGAAAGTTGTCATAGTGTAAGATTGAGATAATATTTAAAATATTATTACATATAAAATTAAAAAGAATTTTTGATGTTATAAAGAGTTAAAAAAATAAAAGGAAATTAAGAATATTATATAAGTTGTCGTTAGCTTTAATCTAAAATTTCAAATGGTATATTTCATTTTTTATTAATATAAAGAAAAAAACCAATGTTGCTAAACTACAAACCAACTCTCGCAAGTTAGATAGCAAAATTTCCAATTTGATAAATTCGAAAACATTGTAAGATACAAGAATACCAAAAGAATTAAGAGTGAAAAACATTTTCTCTTAAAATGACTTGCATACACTCTAATGAGAACTAAATTCAAAATATCCATTATTAACATTCCCAATCTTCTAAATTATCATAAATATGATAATGTGGAAACTTTTCTTTCCTAAATATAAAATTAATATTCTTAGGAATTTAAATAATCTTTACATTTTTTAAAGTTTGATAAATCATATTTGTTTTAATGAATAATAATTATTAATAATAAATAATTATTAATTATAGAAAAAATATATTTAAATAATATTTTTTTTATATATTTATTAAGATGTAAAATTTAATTTAAAAAAAAAAAAACTTAATTATTCATTATTTTCCCCCGGATGCGCGTGATTCAATGGGAAATTAGGAAGATGGGATAGGGGTGCGGCAAAGCCGAATGACACCTGCCAGCCCCGCATCACCTGGCTAACGAAAGGACGTGTTTAATACAGCGGAAGGGGCCATCACATGGCTTCGCACACCGGGAAGAAGGTATGCACAGTCAAAACGGGGAACGAACCATCACCTCCGCATGCTTCAGGGCTAGCTGGCCTTCGACTCCATTTAATGCAGAAGTAATGGTGGAGGAAAGCCGAGGAGAAGTGGTTGAAGTTAAATTCATGTACAACCATGGACTCGATTGGAAGCTCCATATGCATCGTTGGTCGGGAGGAGGTGGGTTATGGGAGGTTGTTGGGATTCTCTTAGCTTCTGAGTCGCGCCCTCCGCCTGCTCCATATCTGTTATCTTCTCATCTCTCAGAGTACTTGTGCACTCTCTCTGCTCCTTTTCCCATCATGGTGCGACAGCGTTTAATAAGCAGAAGGGGTGGCTCGAGGGGTGGCAACTCTCATCAGCAAGTCAGGAGGCGAAGCACCTCGGGCTCTCCCCCCTCCTCTACGGAAAATCCTCACTACCCCAATACAAGGAGTGGACGTGGTAGAGCAGGCCTTCGCTCTACTCCCTTCCCTCTGCCCCAGCATCCCTCCCCCCATACCATGCTCTTCCACTTTCGCAGCACTCTTAATCAGGCAGTCATCACTGCAACCATTTCCATCTCCTTCTCTGAGGAAGTGGCTCAGAACACTCAGGAGCCCTACTCTGGAAGCGCTACATTTCAAGCGGAACCCGGTCAACACAAAGCCCAACAGAATGTAAGCAAAGACAAGGAAATTGAGTATGGTGGTCAGCACAAGCGAAAAGGGAAGGAGGCTATGCGGAAAAGACATGAGGATTCAAAGCCTCAGCGTGCCTTGCCAACCGAGGAGATGAACAAGCTGAACGAGGAGGAAACGCAGCGGGTAGAAGGTGAAGGCGAGCAATCTCAGCCGGACAACCACGAAAATTGGGGCTGCCCGATAGTGGAGGAACCAGCCACAGAGCTCATCATTCCCAATGCCAGGTGGCACTTCTTCTAACTTTTGGTTTCACCTCTGCTTTGTCCATGTAGGCGCATCCAGTAGGATGAAATGCTGGTTTTTTGTTGTCTTGTTAGCTCTTTTCAGAAAACTGAGGAAAGTGTTCAATGATGTCATATTTCTTTTTATAATTCCTGCTCTATCAGACTGGTTTCCCCTCTGTTGGGGCAGTCTTAGAACTAGCTCTCCGGCAAGCTGAGATAAGCTATCTTCACTTACAGCCAGATCCACTCTGTAAATAGCTTTTTTTCTCTATTAATAGATTAACCTTACTTAGCAAAAAAAAAATATTCATTATTTTCTTAATTATTTATTTCTTTAAAATATTAATTTAATTTATTAATTATATTGTAATCCTATTCATTCTCATTTTCTAATAGTAATTATATTCATAATTTTCTAAATATTATTAGATAACTATGTTTAATTTGATATCTAATCAAATGCGTGGCGAATGATAATTTATTATTCGTATTTTTTAATTTAAATTTGGAAGAAAATTTATTTACATTAGAATAATTATAAAGTTTTATACGTTTAAATTTATTTATCAAGAGATTGTTTTCTATTTGTATTGCTTAACAAAAGTGAGTATCTAGTAATTGACTATGAATAATAATTAAGTGAATTGTATTTCTTTTTAATATAAAAAATAAATGGTTTTTAACAAAAACATCTTCTAAATTTAGCATTATTGAAGAGGTTGTTTCTATTTTGTATTGTTCTAACTGGTAATGCTAATCTAATAGATTGACTAATGACTACTAATTTATTCATTGTATTTTTTTATTACAAAATAAAATGGTTGTTAATAGAAAATATCATTTAAATTTATTTATTAAGAAAAGTTTTCTAATTTTGTATTGGTTTTGTCTATAGATATCTAAATAGAGTGTAAGACTGTATGAATTAAGATTATATGCATTGGAGTTTCATTGTACATTTTATTTTTTTAAAATTAAAAAGTAAATGTTTTTAATAAAAATATTTTTTTATTTCAAATAGAGGAATTGTAAAAAAAGTTGTATGTTTCTAAATTTACCCTAAGTTTTCTTCTATGAGGTGTTTGCTAAAGTGACATTTGACATTTACATTATTTTGTATGGTTGGGGATTTAATCGATTTATTATAATGATCCAAATGGAAAGTGGAATCCACTCAAGGTATTGTAATACAAAAAATGCTATATATAATGAGCCTCATTTGTAACAAGGGGGAGGAGGAAGGGCAATGTAGTATTGAATGATTCATTTGTTTTAATAAAACATTATTATTTTGAGTTACTTTCTTTTATATGTTTCGAGGCATTCATTTTGTGTTTTTGGTTCAATGTTTGGGATAAATCTATATGACTTCTCTCTGCATTCAAGTTGCCAAGATGTTAGCCTCCTAAGACCTGGTTCAGTGGCATCATAATAGGTAACGACTCCATGACAACCGAGGTTTTATTAGCCATTCTCTCCACGTATTGAATCAATCACATAATCATTTGAGAGATGAACAGAAAACCATAATAAATCTAACCATTGCATAACTAATGAAGCCTAGAGGCCCTACTATGACTATGCTTGATTTTTAGGTGGCTCACCCCTATAGGACTAGGAAACAATTTTTTTAATTTCCAGAGTAGAAGTAGATCAACTGTTTGAATGAAATGCATACAATAATAGAGTACAAACATATTGATCCTCGATCGTGAACAAAGCAGACACTTCACCTTCAAGTGTGGGTTGTATTACTCTATTGTAATTCTTGTTGTCTTTGACTTCTCAGTTCATCTTGCAAACACCACACTTCAACATGGACAATCAGGGAAAGTATATATAATTTTTGTTGAGCTTTGATCCTGCAAAATTATATTTCCATGGAAAATCGATTTAGTTAGCTTCTTCTCACATGGCTTCTGAGGGACTGATCACAACACTAATGATGGCACTCTTACTTAGTGTGGTGGAGTTAGTGTAACGGTGGTCACATTAGTGACCTGATGCTGAGAGACGATCTGGATGGGAGTCCTAACAAGGAGCGGGGGGTTGTCCCTCGTTGGAGGTGGCTTTTCCCTCCTAGTGAGCTAGTCCATGTTGTTGGAGGACCCGACTGACTGGTTTGGATGCTTATGGGGCCGCACAAGTGGTGCCTTCATTAGACATCAGCTCTTGCACCACTAGTGCGATAACATTGGTTGGGTATTATTAGCACTTCAAGAAACTCTCCTACGTTGTAGCTCAGAGATGTGTGGTAACATATAAATCTTCAATATCATTCTATTGGAATGGATTGGGGTTTGGATCAAGTCAGATGACTATTTCAATTATGTTTTCACTCAAGGCATGCATGAACACCCTCAGCTTGACAAGGCTTTTGACCACTAATGCTCAATAGTTTATAGATTCAACGGATAAATGGAGAATCCTGATTGTACCAATAGATACATACATAAACACATATGAATGGCTAGCTACAGAAAGTAAATGAAGCTTGCAAATCTAATTTATCAATGCAGAGATAAGATGACAATTATCTGGCATTAGACACAGAAGAAAACATGAATAACCTATTCAAGTGCAAGCTTAGAATAGAAGAGAAGATGGCGATTGAACATGTAACAACAAAAGAAGATCGTATTACTAGAATGAAGATGAGACGCTGGGAGGAAAAGAGTATCCATAGTCTCCAAAAGTTGAACCCCTATTTCCTCCAACTTTCAGCCATTTATAGACTTTTTGCAATACTCTCGACCTATCTGAGGCTCAAGATGTCTTAATCTATCCCCTTTGCCTTCTAATTACCTAATGCCATAACTCGGCAAACATGAGCCTATAGAGCTCTGTTTCTAACCAACACAGTAATCAAATTCTGGTAATTTAGTTGCACTGTCAAGTGGTTCACTCGTGCTAGCGATGTTCCATGATCACTTTTGTTGGCTCGTTTGCATCATGTTGTTGTTTTTGCCCCTTTGGGCCATGCATTCTATTATTTCAGTTCAACTATTCGATTGTCAAAAACACTGACAAAGGCAACAAACTTCCTCCCCGGGTGACTGATGGGAAGCAGGGTACAGAGGCATGTGGGCCATTGGATGGTGCGGGTCGATGGTCAGGATGTTGGTCAGGCAGTGGAGATTGAGCCAAGAAAGAACAAACGAGAGAGTGCATAAGAGTCGTCAGATCAATATGATCAACAGACAGAATCATATCGCAGAGATAGAGGAATTGATATCGCATCGACGGATTTAAAAGCGAAAGGTGGTATTTCGAGCAAAATCACAAGAGGTAAGTGGTAATTCAGATTGGCACTTGATTCCACTCATCAAGTGACAGGTAGCAATGAGGTGGAGAGAGGAAACCACTTTATCGGATGGGTATCCCTCTCTCTTGTTGCTTGAGCGATGTGCACAATAGCTATTAGATCTGGAGGAAATGATTTAATGGTGGTGATTGGTCGAAGCGAGTCAGTGTAAATCATTAGTCAGATGAAGTGTGGACCATCAGATTAGTGTGAAGATCAATAGCGGGGATCAGAGAATGGAGAGCACAGCAGAAAGGAGATGAACCGAGTGCGGACCCACCGATATTTATGAGAGCGGGTGTATAATTTCTGAAGTTCGGCTTATGGCCAAAGCGGAGCAAGAGGAGACATGGACCATCAGAGCTAAAATAGGGGACATTTCCCTTAAAATAGCAGCAATGCACCTCAGGGCTAACACTGGCTCCTTCTAGGGATAAAAGCCTCCCTGTGAGGTTTCAAGAACTACAGACTACTGCCTTTCTAGAAACAACCAAAACAAACTTATCTCCTAGTGTTCCATTGGGCATGGAGTTTATTTGCATAGAAAACAAAAAATGATAAAACCTTTTACAATATTAAGTCCTTAAAGCCTCATATGAAGTAAAGTTTCAAAAACCACCCATTGACTGGGCCATCAAAAACACCTTCCCCCTCCAAATTGTGCAAAATGAAAGTATTGTTAATTTATACTTGAGCAATGAAAAATAGTCCCATCCATAAGGCATCAAATTTACCATGGTTTCCCTTCTTTTCCTTCAATTCATCCCATTTGAGAACCCAGTCACCAACCTAAAAATTGTCCATTTTTTCCTTTCTATCAAAGGTTTCTTTGATCTTATTCTGAAGAATTCTTGACTTCTCAACCAGTTGTTCTCTGATCTACTATAATTCAACCAAGTTACTCATTCTCCTCACCATGTCGTTCTCTTCATCCTGTTCTTCTTGGAAGAATTTGGCCACAGGGAGAATCAGTTGGATAGGAAAAAAAGCATCACCGCCATAAACCAGCTTAAATGGAG
Organism: Pinus taeda; assembly: GCA_000404065.3. Lineage (NCBI taxonomy): Eukaryota > Viridiplantae > Streptophyta > Pinopsida > Pinales > Pinaceae > Pinus > Pinus taeda. The sequence continues at coordinate 145,675 of APFE030053800.1, forward strand.
AATTTCCTATGGACTTCTTGTTGGTAACTCTGTCATCCCACAGTGCAAACTTCAACTTGGAATCCTAGTTCTTTTTGTTGTCCTCCATCAGTTTTTTAATTATCCTTACAAGACTCTTGTTAGATGATTCTTCCAGGCCATTGCCTTGAGGATAATATGAGGTAGAATGCACCAATTGAATGCCCATGGATTCACACATGTCCACCAATTCTTCTGCGTTGAAAGCTGTTGCATTATCAATGACTAGTTTGGTTAGGCAACCAAATCTTTTGAAAATATTCTCATTCAAGAACTTTATGATAACTTGATGATTAGAATTTTTAGTGGGTATAGCCTCAATCCATTTGGTGAAATAATCAGTGGCTACCAAGATCCATTTGTGATGGCCACTAGAATGTGGATTGATCTCACCTATGAAGTCAAAGACCCACTAATGGAAGGGACCATTGGCGTGTATTGGCTTCAAGGGCAGAGATTTTAGCTATTGTCTTCCTGCAAACCTCTGACATTTGTCACAAGACTTCACAAAAGAAAACACATTAGAGAACAGAGTAGTTCAATAATACCCAACTCTCAGGATCTTGTGGGCTGTGGTTTTCAAATAATGATGCCCTCCATAGATGCTAGAAAGGAGTTGGTGCATGACTTCCACAAATTGTACTTTGTCTAGACATCTCAAGAGGATCCATGATGGGTCTTTCCAATAAAGCAGGTTTTTATTAATGCGAAATTTGGCTGATCTGAGCTTAATGGCCCGGGCTTGACTTCAGCTATGCCCTGGAGGGACTTCTAGCTTCTGCAAAAGATGAACTATATTGGAATACCATTCACAGGTGGCTAGATTTTCAGCCAAAGATTGATTCTACTCTTGCTCTTCTGTTGCTTCCTCTGTCTACTCACCACCTGGATTTGAACTTATGCAATTGATGTTTAACAAACTGTAATTTTCTTTATCCATAAGCTTAGCCAAGCCCTAGCCTTTAAAAATCTTGGTGGGCTTCACCTCTATGT
>APFE030053800.1:148981-160538 GCA_000404065.3 Pinus taeda
TCCAAAATTAGTGTCGACAGCATAGATGGGATGATTAGTGGGATTCCTTTCATCACTGATGATATAAGCCAACTGAGCATCTCTGTATAATCTCCTACTCTGACCTCCAAAAACTGGGATAGTAGCATAAGACAAATCATTTTGCAATGTTCCACCTAATCTCTTGATCCAACCTCTGGAAAGCAACATGCCAAGCTTGGGGGGTACATCTGCTACCACAATATCCATCATCATGCTCTTCATGGGTAGCTGAGACAAGATGATGGCTAGGTCTTTGATTAATCCCAAACATTTCACTTTTCTAGAGTCAAAAGAAAACATGTCATGATAAGGCTTGTTAATGTGAAGACCCAACTCATCCATGATAGCCTTGCGCATTAGATTATGGCTAGCTCTTATGTCTAGAAGGCAGTTGTGAAGAATTTTGTCATGAATAGTTAAAGAGACATAGAATGATGGGGAGATGTCACCACAATTTTCAATCATTGGGCTGAGAACAACAGCTAGTTTGTTGTCTTGTAGATTTACATAGTCAATGGGGGCTTGGATGGCTTTAGGCTCAAGGGCCTCGAGGGTAGATCTCTTGAAGGACCCATTCTTCACTAGTTCAATCAGAGTTATAGGTATGCTTAGCTTCTGAATTTCTGATTCAAAACTAAAAGGAGAAGGAGACTTGTCAAAGCCTCTTACCTAATGAGCTCGAGCTTTGAGGATGATGGGATCAACTGCCGGTCGTTTCTACTTATTAGCTTGTTGTACTACAGGGATAACAACTCTTTGAACAGGAGTTTCCTTGGCATTACTCATCTTTGACCTTAGATTATATTTGTGTTGATCATTAGTTTGCAGAACAACTCCACCATCCCACTCTTGGCTGATTTGGTCATTGAATAATGACTTTTCATAGGCAACTAAGGTCAAAAAGGAGGCACAGCCTTTGTCTTCCAAAAAATGGATCTCATCATCTTATTCAAGCTACTCTTCTTCCATGACTACATTCTGGAAAGGGGTCTTCACCCTTTGGTCTTCATTGGCTTCTTTGCTTCTTTGCAGAATTTGCAACTGCTCATTAGCTCTTCTATATGGATTTGGATTTCTAGGAGCAAAGGTATTAGGAACTCTTCCTTTCCCGGGATGTTGCTCAACCTTTAATTTGGAGATTTCAGAGGCTAATGACTCTATCATCTTGGTCATTTTATCTATCATGGGATCTAAAGATGATAAAGATTCGCCCCTCTGTCTCCTTCTATCAACATTCCCCTTGAGCTTCTCTGTAGCCATGATGTTTGATTCTACTTCCAAGGCTACATCCTGCATATCAGCCAAGGTAGCACATCGTCTCTCCCTCAACAGTAAAATGAAGTTAGAATCAAAGGCACTAGCATAGGTGAGTTTAGCAGAGGTAGTGGTGGGTTTTACTTCAACTGGTATCTTGTTGCAGATGCGGTTAAACCTCTTATTAAAATCAGACAACAACTTACCATTTTCCCTCTTTAAGTTCCCAAATTCGATGTGGTAGTAGAGTAGATCCTTCTTATCCCCCCAATGCTTTAGGAATGCATCATCTAAAGCCTCAATATCTGCTATAGACCTTGGCGTCAGTTCTCTTAACAATTTTCTAGCCTCTCCATCTAGACTTTGGACAAAGACTCTCATCCATATATGATCTTCACTAATGTCCAGGTTATCAGCATAGTTATAGAATGATTCAAGATGCTCCTCAACTGTAACACCTTTAGTACCAGTGAACTTAGGCATATACTTCTGATATTCTCCAGTAGGCATGGCATTTAAAGGAGTGGGCAGTACTAGAGGTCCATACCTAGCAGCTATGATTCTTTCCATTTTGGTAGGTGCTGCCAGAGCTGTGGTGGCTATAAGGGTACTAGAAGTCTGAATGACAGAGGGTTGGGGAGTGACTGATAGGACTAAATGAGTATGATGGATAGGAGGAGAGGCTTCCTTTGGGCTTACAATGAAAGGAGAACCTAGAGAATAAGGAGCTCTGTGAATCTCTAAGATTTTTTCTTCACTGATAGTATTAGATGCTATACTCTTAACATGTATTTGTTCTATTATAGAATTTTATTGAAGAGATATAGAATATTGTTAGAGCTACCTGAACTTGATACTCCTTTCTGCAACACCTTTCTTTCTTTGATGATTTTCTCAGGGTCAGGTATTGGGTCAGCTCATGGCTTCTGAGGATTTCTCCGAGTATGCCTTACAAACTGAGCCAGAACTATGGAATAGAGTTGCCAAGAGGTTTGTCCTCCAGTAGAGTCCCCAGATAGATGACTACAACCCAAATAGTGTCCAGATATTGTCTATCATCAAAGCTGGATCGGTGTCGCCCCCCAGGGAAGCTGAGCTTCAGTCTCCTCTCCCTGGCAACGATGCCAATTATTTTAGCACTCCAGAAAACTCTCCTAGGTGGTAGCTTGGAGATGCTTGGTAACATATAAATCTTCAAAATCGTTCTATTGGAATGGATTGGGGTTTGGATCAAGTCAGATGATTATTTCAATTATGTTTCACTCAAGACAAGCATGAACACCCTCAACTTGACAAGGCTTTCGACAACTAATTCTCAAGAGTTTATAGATTCAATGAATAGATGGAGAATTGTGACTGTACCAGTAGATACATACATAAACACATATGAATGGCTAGCTACAGAAAGTAAATGAAGCTTGCAAATCTAATTTATCAACGCGGAGATAAGATGACAGTTATCTGGCATTAGACACAAAAGAAAACATAAATAACCTACTCAAGTGGAAGCTTAGAACAGAGGAGAAGATGGCGATTGAAAATGTAACAACAAAAGAAGCTTGTATTACTAGAACGAAGATGAGATGCTGGGAGGAAAAGAGTATCCACAATCTACAAAAGTTGAACCCTCTTTCCTCCAACTGTCGGCCATTTATAGGATTTTTACACTACTCTCGACCTCTCTGAGGCTCGAGATGTCTTAATCTATCCCCTCTGTCTTCTAACTACCTGATGCCATAACTCAGCAAACATGAGCCCGAAGAGTTCTATTTCTAACCAACATGGTAATCAAATTCTGGTAATTTAGCCATGTTGTCAGGTGGTTCACTCATGCGAGTGATGTTCCATGATCACTTCTGTTGGCTCGGCTGCATCGTGCTATTGTTTTCTCCCCTTTTGGCCATGCATTTCGTTACTTCGGTTCAACTATCCAACTGTCAAAAACACTGATAAAGCCAACAAACTTCCTCCCTAGGTTACTGATGGAAAGTGGGGTACGGGGGCATGTGGGCCATTGGATGGTGCGGATTGACAGTCGGGATGTTGGTCAGGTGATGGAGATCGAACCAAGGAAGAAAATATGAGAGAATGCATAGGAGCCATCGGATCGATATGATCAATGGACATGATCATATCGTAGAGATAGAGGAATTGATATCGCTTTCGTGGATTTAAAAGAAAAAGGTGGTATTTTAGGCGAAATCATAAGAGGTAAGTGGTAATTTGGATTGGCACCTGATTCCACTCATCAAGTGACATGTAACAGTGAGGAGGAGAGAGGAAACTGCTTTATCAGGAAGGTATCCCTCTCTTGTTTCTCGAGCAATATGCACGAAAGCTATTAGATCTGGAGGAAATGATCTAACAGTTGTGATTGGTCAGAGCGAGTGAGCATAAATCATTAGTTGGATGAAGTGTGGACTGTCAGATGAGTGGGAAGATCGATGGCAGGAATCGAAGAATGGAGAGCGCAGCAGAAAGGAGATGAACCGAGAGCAGACCTGTCGATATTTATGAGTGCGGGTGTATAATTTCTTAAGTTCATCTTATGGCCAAAGTGGATCAAGAGGAGACATGGACCATTGAAGGTAAACGGGTGACATTTCCATTAAAATAACAACAGTGCACCTTAGGGCTAACAGGTATCATCGGTATCCATGGTAAAAAACATGATCAATGTGATGCCTCTTAAAGTCCATACTACTATTGCACTAGCTACTATGGGACTCTTGAAATGTGTCCTCCTAATGAGCACTATGAAGACGACCTCCTTATGGACTCTGAAAATACAAGGCCTAGGCCATGCCCATGATCTACTTCCTAGCCTGAGCCGTGGCACTAAAGTCATATATTAAAAGGACTCCCTTGATTCCTACATCATGGGGGCTTCACTCAATACAACTCTAACATATCATGTGCATTCATAACATACTGAACAATACCATTATTTTGACTACATATTGGAAAATACCTCTAAAATAACATTATTTAGCTCCTACTAATACAAACCAAATACACCTTCTCAACTTAAAAATCCCCTACTTACACTAGATATTGTAGGTATCCATTTTTTCATTAACATTTTTTACACCCCTTTATATTTTTTCATTACCTTTAAACTCCATTTTTTATACCTACCAATATAAAAACCCTTTACCCCCCTTTATATTCTCAATAAATTATTTCATTTTTTCCTCAATATATATCCCACAATATGAATGCTTGTGACATAGAATTCCTCCCCCAATGAAGCCCCTTGTGGCCCACATGGATAGATAGAGAAGTTCAACAGGATATTGGAGGATATGTTGAATATGTATGTCATGCATTGACAAAGTAGATGGAAGGAGTACCTTCCATTAGTTTAGTTTTCATACAACAACAGTTATCAAGAGTCACTAAGGATGACTCCATTTGAGTCATTGTATGGATGGAGTTGTAACACTCCCATTAGATGGAGTGATCTAGTGAACAGGGTACTTATTGGACTAGACATGTTGGAGAACATGGAACAAGAAATGCAGGTTATAAAGAAGAATCTAAAGACAACACAAGCCATGCAGAAAGTTATGTTGACTGGCACAAGAAATTTAAGGAGTTTTAGGTTGGGGAGCATGTGTATTTGCACATCAATCCCAAGAAGAGCTCCTTAAGGATTGGATCATGTGCCAAGTTCGCACCATGGTATTACGGGCCTTTTGAGATCCTTGAGAGGATCGAACCAGTGTCCTACAAAATTGCACTGACTCCGACATGCTCTTGATTAGTTTGTATTGTAGGTGGAGCAAGAAGGATAATTACAACCCAAACCCCAATGCATATCGTAGCGAAAAGGCAAATGAGACTTGATATGTGTACGTATTTATGTATGGTTATTATCGTAAATACCACAATGAGCTAAGTTATAGAGCCCTAATAAGCATTATGGTTGCCATATTCTCATGTTTTACATGATTGTTTTGCTTTTGAGCAGTATGTTATTGTAAATACTACAACGAGCTGGGTTATAAAGATCCATAGGTGGTATGTTATTTTCTTTTAGTTTTTTTACTGGGTCTAGGTGTGTTTTAACAGCAAGGACGGTGTTCCCTAAGGGGGAGGGGTTTGTAACAGCCCCAGGTTAAAATTTCATGTAATAAAAGTTAATAAAGATAAAATAAGACCATGGGGAAGGGTCACATATTCCAAGTTGAATGTTGGGGAAAATATCCTAGTGGGCATCACTTGATGTGTTTATGGCTAAAGGGAAATTGGAAAAGGAAATGGCTTTGGAAAGGAAAAAATTATTTTGGCACATTGTTCATGAAAATAATAGAAATCAAGAGAAAAAGAAGGTGAAAGGTCATAGGTTGCATGTGAGGCGAGAAATGAAGGAAAAATAATGGAAAATTGAAGAAATTAGAGGCCTCATCAATAAAAAGGCCTTAGAGCATCAGTTGGTGGATTTTTTTCAGTTTATTTTTGGAATTAGCTTCAAAGAGGAGAAGAGCACCAAGAGGAGAAACAAAGTAAGAAACCAATGAAAGGAAAGGAAAAGAAAAGAAGGACAAGGAAAGAAAAGGAAGGTAAGGAGAAGGTAGCTTCAAAGGCGATACTTGCAGGTAACATATGACATGTCTGATTTCCTAGCTGGTTTGACATGCATGGTATGTGCATGATTGTATATGGTCCATTTTTTGTCATTGGCATGGATTTTGTCAGGATTTGACTATGGATGTTAGCCTAGCCTTTCCATTTTGAGATTGTTATGGTGTGATGGGATTGTTCTCAGTTTTAAGCTATGTATTGCCGAAAGGTTTCAGAATCCGGGGTGAGGTGGTCTCAGGAAAATTTCCAAAGGCATAGGAATCCTTTGATTGGCAATGGTGGGATACATGATAAATCCTAAGGGTGGAGACAGGAAAATTCCTCAAGGATGGTGAAGAAATTGTGAGGCATCGAAGCTTGGTTCAATTTTGTGATCTCAACACCAATTTAGGTGTGATCATGGTATGGAGAGGGTGGAGGTGGCTTAACTTCTGGATCCCCTTAGTTGTCTTATATTGATTTATCCCATGAGATCCCACATTCATGCTTAGAATATGGAATGACGGTGATTAGCTAAAAGAAATATATGGTTCAACCAATCTATGGTTCGGTGGAACATGGAAGTCATGAATCCAGTTGGTAATTTCCTATGGTTAATAAAAGCTAAGTCTCTCTCGCCTTTGGTAAGGAAATACACTTGTTATTATGTGGCTTTAATGGTTATTCTCTTATGGTCATTTATCTGGTTAGATGCTAGTTATAAACACGGTTTTATGACAAATCTAAGTCAAGGCTATTTTCAGGTTTTCCCTCATAACTGAATAAATAATTAATGAAAGACCTCATTGATGTTATGACAGTTAAATTATGTGAGAAGTTAGAGACCCTTATTTTTAAACCTCAAATAAGTTTTCAATCCCTTATGTTTAGACTTGCATTAAAGATACGGAAAGTATCTTTAATTCTCACAGTTGTTGGCACAACATTGGCAGAAAAAGGCCATAGCCGAACTGATGTAGGCCTATGGGAGCGACTAGGGAACCATAGTCACATGGAGTATTAAATGGAATTTGTATCTACAGATAAGCACATCTTCCCTAAGTGGGTAGCTACACTTAGAAAAACAAAATTAAAGACTTTAAACTTTTCCTATGATAGATAGATAAGACAAGGGACCTACTTGTGATCTTTCACTTCCCTTAGTCTCCTTTGAATTGCTCTCATTGCTCCCTCTCAAACTGAATCTGCTCGATTAGTACCTGCAATCAGAAAGAAAAGACAACAACAAATCATATCATACAATATATCTACTATAAAAAAATGGAATCGAAATCATTTTCACATATAATCATCATAGATAAAGATAAGAATATGGGAAAAGGTACAAACAGCTTTATTAAATATAGAAGGAAGAGTTACAACCAAAGTAGTCTGATCCCATGTCACTCATCCATCTTGAGTTCCAACCTTCATTACATCAAAAGCACACTAATCCAGCAGCGTAACATTATTTGATTATGATCTCAAACCTCAAACTAGCAGTATTTCTCTACAAACTTCAAAGTCCAACTCTTGATCACTATGATGAGTGCTCAATTTATAGGGAAATGGAGGTGGTTGTGTCATAAATTGGGCATTGAATGGTTTGCCAAAATTGGAGTTTGTTTCCATGGATTAAGGGATTAGAGGATAGGAGGTTAATGGATCCATATCCTATCCAATTTTGAGCTCATAGGATGGGATAAGAGATGGGATCCTTTTAGAATGATCTGGAACCAAGGAATATTCCCAGAACCCTATGCAAATTTCACTCTCTCTCGCCCAGCACAGGTGTAAGTGGGCCTAAGTGCACTAAAATGCACCTCTGAACGGGCCTACCTGCACTGAAGCATAGTTTCCCCTTACAAAGGCTGTGATGGTCTCCCAAGGAGGCATTTCAAGAGGGCTTCAGGCTAGGAAACTTTCATGAATGGAAGGATTCAATGATGAATTGTCTAGAGCATGTAGAAACTGAATTAAGGTTTGTTGAGCCCTAATGGTACTGATATAAATGTCGGGAGTGATGTGCCCAAATATACCTGTAACATGGACGCCTTGGCAAGGGAGTGACTAGGGCTCTAGGTCATGGAAAGGATGAGTTGTCTAAGGGGTTTAGCACTTGGAGGGGTTGGGTTACTCCAGGAGGTCCTGTGACACTTTAGAGAAGTCAATAAGGTCTTGTTGTGCCAATTCCATTTCCTTAAGGTCATCTAAGAGGTTGAGTCATATCATAGTAACCCCTCATCTCATGTTTACCCCTGGGTAAGCTGGTGAAAGTGGGTAGATGTGGGAGGAGGCGACGTTATAAAAATAATGGAGAATTTCTATTTATTTGAGCCATGACATGATTTCATGACACTAGTGGAATCTATCCACATAAATATATTTCATAAGTTGAATGTGTATAGTAAGCTCTCCAAGCCTCCATACTGTGAAGTAACTTGACTTATTCCTACCCATGTCTCTTTTATTGCATTGTATTAGTTCGTGCTCACATTTTTTAAGTCTTCTATCACAACACCGTAATAACTATCGTAAGGTGAAATATAGGATAAGTGTTGAGAATGCCAATAATAAGTGAAACCAGACACCTAACATTCCACCATAAGATTCACTAGGAGTGATTATAGGGCAGTTCTCTGTAGATAAATTTTTCTTCAAATCCATAATTATTATTAGGTAATTAGTCAGTGCTTATGTAGAAGTGAAGTAATTGAGTGTAGATACATCCCTAAAAAAATATGCTGGACTCCCATGGGTCATCAATGATCCATAGTATCAATGCTCCATATACCTAACGAGTGCTTGGAATTGAGGAGTTGTCTCAATAACAAAGGAACCCATTAATAGGAGAATGAGAAACACTCTACAAACAGCTCCCCAACAAGTCGTAGCTACTTTTCGATGTAGGTGATCACGAATTGTGACATGGTTGCATACCTCAGGCAACCTTTTCCATGCCAGCAACATAGCTCCACATTGTTCCTATAGTCAAACCCTAATGGTGATAGGACCTGGGGCATTAAAGTCCATGAGAACCTCACCAGTTGTCATCTTAAGCCCTAGCTTAGGTGCCACCTCAAAGAAGTTGTCCACAACGTACATGTGTGACAAACCAAAAATGAGCATCATTATCGTGCCATTATGTAGAATCTCATTAAGAAAGCAACTAGCCATAGTAGATTTGTGGGCATGGTCGACGAAACAAGCCTCGATGGGGAACTTGTGGTTGTGGATCCAATCTAGGAGTTGGTGGTCATAAGAGGACACAAATTCGAGTTGTGGGAAGTGGATGAGGGCCATAGGGGGCTTCGTTGGGGGAGGAATACCATACCACATGCATTCATATTGGGGGATATACATTGACAAAAAAATGACATAATATATTGAGGATATAAAGGGGGGTAGAGGGTTTTTATATTGGTAGGTATAAAAAATGAAGCTCAAAATTAATGAAAAATTATAAAGGGGTATAAAAAATGTTAATCAAAAAATGCATACCTATAATATCTAGTGAAAGTATAGGTTTTTTAAATTGGGAAGGTGTATTTGGTTTGTATAGGTAGGGGGTTAAATAATGTGATTTTAGAGGTATTTTCCAATATGTAGTCAAATTAATGGTATTGTTTAGTATGCCATTAATGCACATGATATGCCAGAGGTTCATTGAGTGAAGCCCCCCTGATGTGGGTGTTAAGGAGTCCTTGTAATCTACGACTTTAGTGTCATGGCTCAGGCTACGAAGTAGATCATGGGTGTGGCCTAGGCCTTGTATTTTTGCGTAAGATTCCTCAAGGAGGTTGACTTTGTAGTTCCCATTAGGATGCTCTTGCAAGCAATGACCCACCTATCACCGCACCCGATACTAAGCGCGATCAGGAAGCTACTCCAGAGATATGTAATGCACCTGATCGTTCAAAAATCCCTAATGTTGCCCATAGTGCTGATTCTTAAAGGGACATTTTATCTATCCATAAGACTCACATTGTAGAAATCCTTCTCATTGCCAATCTTGATCATGAATTCTAAAATGGATACTCACGATACCCAAGCAATGTTATCACACCCATGGAACAAGATTCGACACCCAATGCATTGAAGGCACCACTTGTACGGCCCCATAAGCAATTAGACCAGCTAGTCGGGGCCTCTAGTAGCGTGGATTGGCCCACTGGGAGGGAAACTCCATCTCCAGCGAGGGATGACCTACTGCTCCCTGTCAAGACTCCAAGCTAGATCATCATTGAGCATCAATTCACTAATGTCACCACCGTTCCACTAACTCCACCACACCCGGGTAATAGCACTGCAATTAGTCCCTCATAAGCCATGTAAGTAGAAACTAACTAAACTGAGCTTCCCTGGAAATAGATTATCAGAGGATCAAAGCTCATTAGTGATTATATATACTTTCTCGGCTTATCCCTGTCGAAATGTGGCATTTGTAGGAAGGAATGAGAAGTTGAAGACAACAAGAATTACAATAGAGTAATAATATCCACACTTAAAGGTGGAGTGTCTGCCTTATTCATGATCGAGGATCGGTAGGTTTGTACTGTGATATTGCATGCCATTTCATTCGAACATTTGATCTACTTATTTTCTGGCAATTAAAAATAACTGTTTCCTACTCCTACTCGGGTGAGCCACCTAAAAATTGAGCATAGTCATAGCAAGGTCTCTGGGCTTCATTGGTTATGCAATGGTTATATTTATTATGGTTGTTCTATTCATCTCCTAGATGATTGTGCAAGTGATTCAATACTCGGAGAGAATGGCTGATAAAACCTCGATTATCATGGAGTTGTTACTTGCTATGATACCACTCATCTCGGTCTTAGGAGGCTAACATTACCACTGATCCAGGTCTTAGGAGGCTAACATCCTGGAAACATGAATGTAGATAGAAGTCATATATATTTATCCCAAACATTGAACCGAAAACACACAGTGAATGCCTCCAAACATATTAAAGAAAGTAACTCAATAAAATAACTTTTTATTAAAACAAAGGAATCATTTAATACTAAATTTCCCTTCCTCCTCCACCTTGTTACAAATAAGGCTCATTATTTATAACATTTTTGTGTTATAATACCATGGGTGGATGTTATTTTCCATTTAGAACATTGTAACAAACTAGTTAAGTCCTGTTAGGATATTTCAACACATAGGAAATAGTTAAATATAACTTGGTCTAGTGTAGAGTTAGATAAAGTGTGTTTCTTTACTATGTACTTTTATAACTTACAATTTGACGGTCACGATATGTTCTAGAAACAATGTAAACTTTGAAATGGGAACTATAAACTCAAAAATGAGAACTTTGCCCAAAAAACCCCAAACAAACATGAAAAGCAGTGCTAAAAATGAAAAGTGTGTATACTAGAATGATGGTTTTTTTTTAGGGTCAATTTTGAACATGTTTTAAAAATGGCAGTGAGAACGAATTTTCTGTTCAAAAATTGTGCAAAAAACAACCTGAAAATGAAAAGTGCTAATAATGGAACGATGGATTTTTTTTTAGGGTCAATTTCCAACTTTTTAAAAAAATGCCAGTAAAACCGAATTTTTATGTGCAAAAATTGTGCAAAAAAAGCCCTCAAAATGAAAAGTGTTGATGCTGGAATAACACCTTTTCTTTGGTAAATTTTCAACATTTTAAAATAATGGTGTAAAAGATTTTGTTATGACTTCGAAAAACATTAAAATTTTT
>APFE030053802.1:0-22531 GCA_000404065.3 Pinus taeda
CTGTTCCCGATTAGCCGTTTCCTGTAAATTTTGGGGAAACCTCTAGCCATTCCTGACACCCGTACCCAAGTTCCCAACGTTCCCACGTTCTAGAAACTCATGCAACATAGCAAATATATGACCTATATGACCTCCCCAGTGAAACAAATATACCAGTCAGCACTTTCAGTGATTTAAAATTGAAAAGAAATACATACAAACACAAAAGATATATGTTACAAATATATGAAATTATCTCGCACAAATCAAAATGATATATTGGCCAACGTTTTCCAGCGAAAAGAAATGTGAAAATATATATTTAACATGGAAATAACAAAGATGAAATTCATAAACCGAAGAAATATAAGTAAATTTATTACAACGTTCATTGTTGATATTCTAGCATAATGAAGATAAAGATTATCGTGAATTGGGTGATCACTGAGACCCTAATTACAAAGAGAAGAGTAATAACTTGAAAGATTGTGATCCTTAGGGTGGTTCAGTAATTACGCAATTTTATCGCATTAGATTTTCTCGTTGTTTTGCTTAAATATAAACATTCAGAGGTAATATGGCCTCCACTAAATAAACATTGTCATTTTATCAATCTAGATAATGGAGATTCAAGGCTCCTCAAAAATTCATTCCAAAAATGTAATCCATTTAAGAGTGGGCTCCATCTTGAATTACTTCAATGAAAAGGCGCTTCCTAGGTCGGTGATTCAACACTGGATTCATGTGGGGGCTTTGCACCCATCCACAATCTAACCAAAGATTTCTTCCTACTAGATTTCTTCCTATTTTAGTTCAATGACCCAACACTTTACCCATATGAATGAAATCATGCTTGGGTTATTTTACTCATATGAATGAAATCATGCTTGAGACCCACGAACTATTGATTATTGAATTGAAAAAAATTGCCCACCTACCTTGCCCAGTATAAGTAGATTCCCCACGCCTTTTGATGAAGTTATGGCTTGCCCTAGAGCGGATTGCATCCCCTCTAGGGGAAGTTATCTACCATGAGCCTTAGTGATTTTCCCACCCTCGACCTTAGTATGAGGCAATGTTATCAGAACCAGACCATTGACTAAACATGTAGACCCCCCAAACCAATCAGAATCTGACAGGAACCAATAAAAAAAATCAAACCAAAAAACCAGTCGGCCAAAAAATACAAAAGATATTCTAAATTTAAAGAAAATCATATATATCCATGTGCATCCATATGAATCCAAACCATTTATACACAAATATGCAAAAGTTCTCAAAAACATAGTGCAATCCATCTCTAAACCAAAAATACATCAACAAACAAGTTCTAAATACATCAACAATTAGGTTCTAAATGGCCTCAAGTATAAAAAAAAAATCGTGTTACAAAAAATAGACATATTATCAAAATCATTGCATTAAAATAGGAAAGAAAAACCTTAACATGTCAATTCAAGATTTTTGTTTCGAGTGATGGGTACATTTTACTAGGGTCATGACAAATAAGTTCAACAATCAATGCCACTAACATCAAGGTCTATGAAAAAAATCCAATGGAAACATTGGAATCCCCCCAATCTTAAAATCTTTAAAAAAATCATTCTATTGGAGTTTTAGTGGGATCTAAAATTCTACTTTTTCCAAATAAAAATAAAAACATTGTAATGGGATCTAAAATTCTACTTTTTCCATATAAAATCCAATGAGGTAGAAACCACTCTCAAACATCCTAAAACGAATAATGGTAATGTTAAAAAATTAAGTAAAAGGATCACTTTTTACTTTAAGCATTTAACATTACCATTAATTGCATAGCAATAGTAAGGCCCTAGACTTGAATATTAGCATGCTCCACTCAAAAATTATTGTTGTTATTTTTTTTCTGCTTTTTTAGGAACAACCTTCCTCACATTGTATGGAACTGGATGGTATGGTACTAATATGGCCTTTCCTAGTTCCACCAATTTCATCCTTGTTCCAATAACACTGATATGGAGTTTGCATTAAGGTTTGCACACCTAAAGACCTCAAGGCATTTGTGCTCATCATAGTTGGTAACTAGGTCAAAGCAAACAAGATCAATATAACACTTATACCAACATGTACTTTCACTCTCAAATCATGACTCATCGCATATGTGGCCATTTATAACCTCGATTGACCAAGAGGGGGCCTTGCCAACCCAAACCTCTCCTACCCCTGAGGGAGGTAACTCAGTCAAATCTTAGGATGATTATTAATTTTTAAATGAACCTAAAACATTGAAAATGGGCAATGTGGACATACACTAATCAATGCTAGTGGGATATTAAATCTAAAATTGTAACCACTATCTAGCATTGTCTTCTTTCACATGTGCCATCACTTATCCCAACATCTATTTTCACTCTCAAATCATGGATCGTCGTATATGTGACCATTTATGACCTAGGTCAATGAAGAGGTGGACTTGCCCTCCCAAGCCTCTTCTACTCCACCCCAAAGCTCCTAAGCAATGAATGCTAGTCTTCGCAGCTTAGAGAGGTATTTCCATGAGGGTATCTACTTATGGAAATCATCATTAAATGTATCTTATGCTTTTTCCAAAAGCTCATTTTATTAATTAATTAATAAAATAAATGTTTTTTTACTAAAGTGGGTCACTTAATGATTTAATTAAATTAGATTCATTGATCTCACGGTTAGATCATTAAAGATTTAGGTTTTTGGCTTATGTCAAAGTTATAACAGAAAGAGAGGGCACAGGACAAAGACACGTGGAGAGCATTCATTTCACACGTCATGTGAGTGAAGGAAAAAATCAAAGATATAATTTTCAACCATTGATGATGAGTTTTAGCGGTGGTTTAGTAGGAAGACATCCAGGCAAGGAGAAAAGAAATCATACAACCCAGCAGAGTAGGCAATACAATCCTCTATACGGATTTTGTACAGTTATATGGATTGCAACACAAGTCGCATGTTTGGTGTAGATATGGTTCGATTTATGTGCATAATGAAAAAATTTTAGTCAGAGCTACTTTACTTGTAATTGAGCTCCTGTAAGTGCTAAAGATATTTTGAAAATAATGAATTGATCTAGAAGAGGAGAAATAATTATGCACTATGTTTAATTGCTTTTCTTGTTTTCAATAACAAATTGATCTATAGCAGGATAAATAATTGTGCACTGTGTGATTGTTTTTCTCATTTTCCACTGCATGAAAGAGTTAATAATTCCAATAAGTAACTAGATCTAATCTATTTGCTTAGATAGTTGGTTTTAGGATAATTTAACATGGCATCTGAGCATTTTCTCTGACAGAGAAAAGCAAATCTATTGTTTTTCAAGTTACTTCAGTGAGCTAGAGAGATAGAGCTAAGGAAAACCGTGTTAGTAACCAATATGGAAGTTGAGAATCGATTTGATGGGGTTTCGAATTTATTGCCATGGAAGGCAAGAATCTCAATGATCTTGAAGGAGCAAGGCTTGTGGGAATTCATGTCCAACCCTACTCCACCATGCAAACACCAACAGTAGTAGACGCTACAGTGCAGGCAATGTGGGATAAGAAGGAGCACAACAACGTGGGATAAGAAGGACATAAAGGCACAAAGGTTGATCCTTGAAGCTATTAAGGATCATTTGATTTCGCATGTTACAAAGAAAACTATATATAAGGAGATATTTGATGCCCTGGTACTACTTTTTCGAAGCGATGACATTAGTCAGAAAATTATTCTCAAACCGAAGCTCAAAGAGTGCAAAATGAACCCCTCCAACTATGTGACAAGCTACCTTATGAGGATCAGACAAATCTGCAACCAACTTGCAATAATTGGAGAGGCAATATTGGATGTAGAGCTAGTGAATATTGCTCTAAATGGTTTCATTGAGGCTTGGAAACCATTCATTACAGGCATTTGTGCCCGTGAACAAATTCCCAAGTGGGAGAGACTTTGGGATGAGTGTATCCAAGAGGAGACTCGTAAAGGGTTTAGGACCAACAAGCAAGGAAAAGGAGAAGGAAATGAAACCTTGGTAATGGTCAGCAAGATGAAGAAGACTAAGAGGAAAGCTTTCATCGAGAAAGGTGGAAATCAAGGAGGGACAATAGTCTAGGGAGAAGAGAGATATGAGCAAAGATCAAATGCTATATCTGCCATAAGAATGGCCATTTTTTTTCTCAATGTCCATAGAGGAAAAAGGGCAAGGGAAACTCACAGAAAGTTGCAGCAACAACAAAAACAGTTGACCAAGCCTACTTCCAAGTTCGAGAGTCACTTTTTGTTGGAAATATAATAGCCATGGTTGGTATTTTTCATCAAAAGAAAAAGGAAAAATTAGATTTGAATTTAATGGCTCAAAAAATGTCAAGTCAACCTCCTCCTTGATCAAGTTGGCCCCAAGTCAGCTAGGCCCCTTGGAGGCACACTTTCGACCACTTTGGAAGACTATAAATATGAGACCTCTCCCCCTCACTTTGAGGCTCAATAAGCTCTTGTTTTATCTTTGTTCCAGTGAAGAAAGGAGTATGAGGAAGCCGAATTTCAAGAGGAAGAAGGAGGAGAGGCTTGGTAGCTCTTGTTACTAGTTAGATGTTATGTTGATATCCTATCTCAAGATTTATTGATGAACATTGAACTATCTCTCTCATAAGGAAATATTTTTGGGTTTTCCCCTTGTGGGTTTTGCATTGGCCTCAAGTGTAATTTTTCGTATCTCTTGTCTCATTGTCTCATAGTTATTTTTACTTCTCTTTCATATTTAATGGTTAAAAATTTCTTTTGTATAATTGCTTAATGATATTGGATGTTATATAAAATTGATGCTAATACATCATTGGAAGTAGTTATCTGTTGAAGGAAATCGTTTGTAGTTTCTATGAACCCTAGAAAAATCGGCATCGTAATAGAGGTCAACTAAAGAGCAGTATTAAAAGACCTGGAAAGTCTATTCGTGTTTGCTTTCTTGTCTTGGGATCCAGATGGTCGTGTTGACTAAGGTCTATTCGTGGCATGCGTCCTATGATGAATATGTGACGTGGTCGAAGGTAAAAAACAGAGTGCTAAGAAGAGGGTCGAGTTGAAGCTAGGATACAAGGCCAAATTAAGGCCGATTTGTCTCAAGAAGCAGCAAGGTAATTTTAGAGGGTTGCTTTGTGGGCCAAGTTTTGTGGTGGTTCATGTGAGCTCCCTATGGCATCATATCTCTAATTTTGCCCTCGCTTAGGTTGTTGATCTGGAAGGTCAATTAGAAGTCGAAGTCGCCTATTTCACTACGGAACTAAGACACCTATCTTCTATAAACATTTGAGAACCTAAGGCTCTCATTCTCTGTGGAAAGTTGTGAAGCTATGGCACCTTCTTTATTGTGGAAACCATGCGAAGTTTATGAAGCACATTACATGAATGCGAAGATTGAGACTAAATATAACTCTATAAACTACCTTTATGGTTGAAGTTCTTCGCATAAGAATTTTTTGTGGCTCGCATTCTCCTCAAGACTATTTGGGGCTCTTTCGACAAAACATGTGACAAACTGTCATTCTGTGAATGTTTGGATGAGCAAAAACGTTGGCCCATGACTAGCAAAGATTACGACTATTATAATCTCATCATTCAACCGATGTGCAGTGGATTTGTAAAGTCTGGAAGTATTACAATTAATGTTAGGGTTGTCAACGTATTTCATTGACTCAGCTATATATGCATAAACCTATCTCCATCTGATGATATGAATGGGGTACAAATCAGCACAATGTTACAATACGTCGGCATAACAAGCAGTGGCGTGGAATAAAAGTCTTTTATAATTCATATGTGTTGGCTATTTGTTTCATGAACTCGTTTTATTAATCATATGCAGCTCGTGTTAATTCTAATATGGGGCCCAAGATTTCATCTGAAGCGATCCAACAAAAATAAATGTCTGCAACCCTTTTTTCTCACATAATCTTCTCCTAGATCTAAAGGCTATATGCAAAGATTGGATGTAGTACAATTGGAGCCTAAGTATAACCTTCTGAAACAAATAAAGAGCGATATATATTGTTTGCAAAATAGTGTTATAGAATAAGAATTGATCATTGTAATAATGTTATACTGTGTAGGTGACAAGTTTGAGACCTATGCACAAGTCCCTCGTGACATCTAAACCCTAAGAAGTTTGAAATCATCTTTGTGATATGTTTGAACTCATCTTAGTCTGTGGAGGATTTGCTTCTATGATGTGACCAGCAGCCTATGATATTCTTTTCTATACATAGAAGAAAGACAAATTACACTAGAAAGAAGTTGACCTGATTGAATATATATATATATATATATATATATTCCTTCTATCATTATAAAAGGGAACAAAAGAACAAAGTTTGAAGGCTCAAATTTAGAATATGTTGAAATGTTTATTATGGAAGGCAGTAACATTTTGAGCTTTCAACAGTGATAGATGGCAAGTTGCAAGTGTGCAAATGATATTTGAACATTACCTTGAAATCTCGAGCATTAAGCAAGGCCTGTAAGCTTCTTTAAAAAGCGTCTAACAAAGATGTTACTTGTCTCTCTTGATCAAGTCCTATATAACTAAGCACTGGAATGAATATTTGAGAATAAGCCTAAGATCTAAATGATGAAATTTATAGCAAAACAATGTTGTTGTTACATTGACGAGTTTTTGTAGATTATTGCAAGCATTGGAAATAAATGCAAGGATGCCAAGGTTACACCATTTGAGAACAACACAGAAATAATGAGAGGTTGAAGCTCCCCTTCAAAGCCTAAGTTTGATCAAATTATTCCTGAGGAATTGAGATTTGATCTAGGCTTTGGAAGATTGAAATGTTTTGGATTTGTAAAAAAATCCCTAGGGTTCGCTAAACAAAGCCCTAGGCTTGATCACTCATAATGATGATATTGAAAAACAAGAATGGTGAAGTTGAAAAAGAATGCAAGGATGAGTAGGTTTGTAAACCCTAGACTAAACTTGAAGAATTATTAGGGTTTGGAATCAAAACTCTAGCTAAACAATTGATAACCCTATCTAGGGTTAGAGATGAAAGCCTAGGACTTGTGGATTAACTTCTTCTGATTAAAAGAAGAAACCCTAGCTCGTAGAAGAAATAACATCTTTACGATGAGGTAGATTTGCAAGTTGAATGCAAGAAAGCTAAACATCAAGAGAGAGCCGACATGTTCTCAAAAATATAAGTATCTTGTATTTCTCTTATTTTAAATCATTAATGGTGTTGTTTTTCTTCTTGTCCTAGTATATCTTATTTGGTTGTATTTGTTCTTCCTTGGCCTCCTAGTAAGGATTTCGAGTACATGATGAAGCTTGTCAAGGTTGTAGCAATAAATGAAAAGATTGGAAGAACATGTCGAAATATGTAACTAGGTTCGGTCTTCATAATGACATGTGTAATCATGATTTTATATAATTAATGTAAAGAAGAGAAATAAAATTATTTTATGCTTGAGTCATCGGTTTCAAGCTCAAGGAATTTTATTTTATAGATCTAGCTCCCATTGTGAGCTATTAGGATTGATCATTAAGCCATAAAGTCAATTAAGTCTTTGTCATGTATGAGGGACCCTTCTTGGTAATGTTACATATTTATTTGAGTCATTGTAAGAGTCAAAAGACCCTCCAAGACCAAGTCCAAGTGCTACAAGCAAGTCGACCTTAAAATGAAGCAATAATCCTACACCAAGATGACATGTCAGCCTAGGGTCAAGTCAAGTCAACCTACAAGCATGAGGATGTCGCCTATATATAGGGCACTCGACCTCATTCAAGAAAATACATCTCATCACACAAGAAGTTCAATAAAAGGAAGACGAAGAAGCCTCACATCCAAGGGAAGAAGGGAAGATCAAGATCGAAGGAAGAGAAGGGCTATTTTGGGGTAATCTTGCTCACACATGCGAGAAAGGAGTAGGGAATCTACCTATAGAAGAAAAACTGAAGTGCAGACCTCTAGAAAGCCAAATCAAGTTAAGGAATTTATCTATCTTTCAAGCCGAGTTCATTTAGTCAAGAGAAGGAAGAAGGGGGCAAAATTCACCCTAAGTCTGCCACACGTGTGAGAAGTACAATCCACCGCAGAAGGCCGAGAGCTGCATTCAAGGGCATCAAAAATTCCATGCTAGTATAGCAAGAGCGAAGGCAAGAAGTTAAAGAAGAAAATTGCAGCAAGGTGACTTGGTCATGGAGAAGTTCTTGTTCAAGGGTCTAGATCATGGAATTCATCAACTGGAGATTCTATAAGAAGAAGAATTTGATGGGTTTTCCTCACAATCTTGAAGAGGTTTTGGCCCTGGCTAATAGCCTACATCGTGTGTCCTTTGTCTCCTTGTTTTTTATGATGTGGTAGTTATTTGATGAAGAAGAACACATAATAATAATCAAGAAAAATAAAAACCTAATTAAGAAAAATAAAAAAGTCTTCACGAGTAGTTATCATTTTTAGAGAAATCCCCTCATCTCTCTGTGCTAGATTTCTCAACATGGTATTGGAGCTAAGGTGACAAATCAAGGAAGGGCAGCTCAACAAGGGGCACTCAAGATCTCAAAGATCAAGGTTATAGAAGGATATCAAGGGCATCAAAGCATCAAGAAGATCCCATCATCTTTAAGGCTTTTCGAAGACAAGGACTACAAAATCTTGAGGAATGTATCAACACCCTAGCTTGTTCAAGGAAAGAGTCTATACTTGAAGCATTCTTGGGAATCTCGCTCAAATCATCATCACAAGGAAGGAGAACACAAAAGACCCTACCTCTACTCAAATTGAAGAGATCTACAAATCAAAGCATCTTGAAGTCTACCCATCTAAGGAAAGCAAGAAGAAAGGAGTTGTTGGCATCATCAAAGGATTCAAGGTGATCTCCCTCAATTTGGAGTCAAGGATCGCCTTTGAAGAAAACTATCTTCATCAGGAAGAAGTTTTTCTATTATCTAAATCCTCATCAAATTTAAGAAGGCAGCAAGTTGAAGGAGCATCTTCACAAGTAAGTACATTAATGTCTACATTTGAATCTGTCAAAATGTCTTTTTGTAAGGAAAGCAACAAATTGGTTGGTGCTTCAAACTTTCTTGCATGGAAGAAAAGAACAGATTTGAACCTCATAGAAATGAGGTCATGGAACATGTTAGGGCTCAATCACCAAACCACCAAAGGAAGATGCTCAAGCACTTGCAAGGTATATGAAAAGGGAAGTTAGGGCTCAAAGAATTCTCATAGAATCCATCAAGGATCCCCTCATTCCCTATGTATCAAAATTAGAAACATCAAAAGAAATATATGACAAACTTGTAGAATTGTTCTTTGTAAGCACTGCAGGAGAAGTAATCTAATTAAGACAAGAACTCTACAAGATGGAGGTATCAAAAGAAGAAGGAATAGCCTCATACTTTATGAGGATATCTGAAATAAGAGATCAACTACAAGAATTGGGAGACATAATGTTTGAGAAAGAGACAACTACAATAGTGCTCAATGCACTACTAGAAGAACGGGGCAAATTCACATCATTGGAGTAGAATTACATTGCAGTAGGAGTAGGAGTAGGATTACATCATTGGTGAGCCCCACAGTTTTGGAGGACTTTTATGGCGCCCAAGTGGGATCGCTTACCATGTTTCATCATCAAGATCAATTTCGCACAGTTCACTCTTGGTTTCGTTGCATTCTCAAGATTCCCATTAAATGAAGTTATCAACATGCATATATTAATTATTTATGCTTAAAGTGCTATTTGGAGCTGATTATTTGGAGGAACACCTTAGTGTAATAACTCATTGGAATCGGGGCGAATAGAACTACAGAGCACGATGATTAAAAGGGGCTTTGTGTGGTCCGTGTAATCATGGAAGCGAATTAAGCATTTTCCAGTGTTGAAAGTGGTTTTAACTAGTTAATAAAAGTCATTTTGTTACATAAAAAAGGAAAAATGCATTTATTATTTAATTGGAGTGAAAAGGTAAAAAGGGTGGCAAAAAAGTCAAGTGAATTATAAAAAAGAGGAGGGACTCTCTACACATTCTTGCATTTTCTAACTTGAAAATTAGGAGTTTGGAGAACTTTTGAGAAAGAGTCTAGAGTAACTTTATAAAACCCTCTTTGCTGGTTGCTAGTTTCAGTGTTAAAACTATACACCCTAGCCAGTTTAGGAGCGGGATCACTCAAATTATGACATTGTGCTTTAGTGGAGAAGAAGATTTTGGGCAAAGGAGTACGTCCATAGTGTTATCAGTTGATTTTATGCATTAATTTTTGGTGTTCTGCAATTCTTATTCAGGTTGAACTTTCATACTCCAAGTGGATTGAGATCTGAAGGAAAAAGGGCCGAGTCTTCCACTGTGGAAAAGCTTGAGTTCACATGTTACCTGAGTGGAGCTGACTGCTGTGCTTGGAAGGTATTCTCTGAGCCTATATACTGTTGTTGGTGACTCGAGTTCCCAGCTGTGTATATCTCCCTCTGAGGCTGAGTTCTGCATTTGTTCTAGATGAGAAGTTTGTTGTTTATAAAGAATACTCTCCTGCATTGTATATACCACATCTGCTGGCTGAAAATATAATATTATCAGTTCTGAGTTTAGTTCTCTATTGCTGTCATAATTCTGGGTTGCATTGATGAAGAAAGAGTGATCTGCATTTATTCTAGCTGAGAAGTTTGTTGTTTATAAAGAAGACTCTCCTGCATTGTATATACCATGTCTGATGGCTGAAAATATAATATCATGAGTTCTGAGTTTAGTTGTCTATTGATGTAATAATTCTGGGTTGCTTTGATGAAGAAAGAGTGATTTTTTATTGCTGTAGCAAATACATGCCAGTGGCATTTGCATTCCTAAGTTTAATAAAAAAACATTATACCATTGTTGAAGTGTGTTTGGAGCCTTCATTTATCACTATATTTACTCATTTGAAATAAAAATAATGGTAAGTGCACCTGCAGTCATGAGCATACAAAACGTTTGATAAAAGTCCACTGTGCTGAAAAACCAAATAAACTCAGAAGTTTTCAGTAAAATTCTAAGGTATCTCGAGGGAATATCTTACAGTGGTATCAGAGCATGATTTTGGCCAGCTTTGAGACGAGATCAAGGTGATAGCAAAAAGAAGAATTCCAGAACCAAAATCAGAAAGGAAACTGAAGATAACAAGGAAAAACACAGCAAGAAAATCTTGCAAGATCCCTTCAAAAATTTGAAGAATATCACAGATATTTCACAAAACTGACAGAGCACATAGAAGTATATGGGTATCATCAAAGGTGGCAAAGAGAAAAAGAAATTGCAGATCCGTAGATGAAGATAAAAAGAGCACAACTACTGAACAAAACCCCAGTGTTAATACTGCAAGTATAGAAGAAGCAATGATTGAAGGTGAAAACTATGATTCAACCTCCTAGGACGAATTGGGAAAAGTCATACCCGTTGAAGATAAAGCTAGCCCAGATTCACCCCAGCAGGTTGGCACAAGGGTTTGGAATGAAGGAGAGTTAGATATTTCTACAGAAAGTTTGTCATCATTTAGAAAGATTGTTGAGTTGGATGATGGGTACAACGAAAATCACGACGCCACCTTTGTTTTGTCAACAGATGATGATGATCCTTTGTTTGGGATCAATGTTGCCCCAATTCCCAATCAAGGGGTGTGCGAAGATGATAACACACAAGTAGTCAGCACTACAAACCCAGACCCATCAGTTGATTTCTTTTATGTGGTAGATGTTGCTCATAAGCCTACTTGTGCCCATAACTTGGAAAACCAATTGAAGATGAGCGCAGACACATGACAGTATGGGAGGAGAGCCTTCATTTAGCAAGATTGTTGAGTTGGATCATTGGTACAAGGAAAATCACGACGCCACCTTTGTTTTGTCAACAGTTGATGATGATCCTTTGTTTGGGATCAATGTTGCCCCAATTCCCAATCAGGGGGTGTGCGAAGATGATAACACACAAGTAGTCAGCACTGCAAACCTAGACCCATCAGTTGATTTCTTTTATGAAGTAGATGTTGCTCATCAGCCTACTTGTGCCCATAACTTGGAAAACCAATTGAAGATGAGCGCAGACAAGGTTATGCAGCCACGAGGCATTATGATGATAAACAAAGCATTGGTGGCAGATTATTATTGGAGAAGTGCAGTGACACATGACAGTTTGGGAGGAGAGCCTTCACTTGCAGATTTTTAAACTCTCAGAAATCTAACTACCTACACCTCATGATGATATACAAAGCATTGGTGGCAGATTATTGTTGGAGAAGTGCAGTGACACATGACAGTTTGGGAGGAGAGCCTTCATTTAGCAAGATTGTTGAGTTGGATGATGGGTACAAGGAAAATCATGACACCACCTTTGTTTTGTCAATGGTTGATGACGATCCTTTGTTTGGGATCAATGCTGCCCCAATTCCTAATCAGGGGGTGTGCGAAGATGATAACACACAAGTAGTCAGCACTGCAAACCCAGACCCATCAGTTGATTTCTTTTATGAAGTAGATGTTGCTCATAAGCCTACTTGTGCCCATAACTTAGAAAACCAATTGAAGATGACCGCAGACAAGGTTATGCAGCCATGAGGCATTATGATGATATACAAAGCATTGGTGGCAGATTATTGTTGGCGAAGTGCAGTGACACATGACAGTTTGGGAGGAGAGCCTTCACTTGCAGACTTCTAAACTCTTAGAAAGACATTGGTAGAGATGAAATCTAACTAACTACACCTCCTTTCAAATAGGGATCACCTACTCATGTTTGTTGAGATATATCATGATGCGCTAGTAGGGAAAGAGGAAGTTGACAGGCTTACACATGAGCTTGAGACTACCTAGGATTTCTTGAAGAGCGCCCAGATGGCCCTTCAAGAATCAAAGTTGCAACTTGAGCAGTTTTGTATGGAGTCAAGTTGTGTACCTTCTTCTATGGCAACCATCACACAAGAGGATGTTAGGAGCACTTACGATTTGATAGAGGAGCCTGCACGTGATATTTGAACACGAGGAGAACCTAGATGAATGGGCACGAGCAAAGAGGTATGTCCCAAAGGTCTCTGATTATGCATCCATGAGTTGTGGAGATTGGTATATTTCAGACGAGGATACATCCATCTGGGATCCAAGTTCAATTGACACAAGTGTAGTGGATACTGAAGGACCCAAGTTGGGATTGGGATCCAAATGGGGTTTCCCATCATATATAGGAGATGCAGGATGGCTATGGCACGGATGGGGTGGTTGACCCAATAATCGAGCGCACAGATCCCTCAATATTTCCATCAAAGTTCCAATCAGCGCTAGTGGCAAATTGGTTTGACAAGGAGATATGCAGATTCTGAGATGTCCTGGCACATTGTCCGTATATGGGGTTACAATTTGGTCCACATGCTCGTTATTCGGATGAGATGGCATTGGTATGCTACCAGGCAGGGCCTTGGATGGAGATGATGTTCTTCTCTTGATATATTGGAAGCAAAGGCCACCAAGGATTAGCGCAGTAGTAACACCTCCATTAGCAGGTGAGGAGCTTTTCCACTCAGATTTACCAAGGTGGATTAGAAGGGGTGTTCCACACCATAGTGGATTCACTAGTGGAGTGACGAGTACATTGGCACATACACGATACCAGTCAGTACAGGGTGGCATAGCAGCAAGCAGCAATACCCAAGGGTGTACAGGGATATGCCACAGTGTACTTTGGTATGTAGAGGAGTGTGGAAATACATGGTTGCATGCACTGATGTATGGTGTTGCACAACAAGGTCTTAGAGAAATGTCTCCGAGAAGATATCCTGAGAGGGACATCAGGCATATCACTGGGTTTAGCTTAGATGAGATTGATGAGCGGACAAATGAGCATCTCCTGAACACACCCTTAGGGACTCACACACCTATCTCTCCTTTGTATTGTTTACAATCACATAGGATTTGGTTGTTGTCCCTTGATGCTCTCGTCGTGAGCAACGTGACATGGGAGGCTCTCCTTAGACAACTGGATGAGACACAAAGCATCATGGACAGTAGAGAGACATTCCAATTGAGGCGTATGGTCAGTACGCGAGATGATCGATACATACTTAGGGATGGTGTAATCTAGTACAGAGTTAGCATATATTGCACCCTTGAGTTCACACTTAGAGAGAAGACCTTCAGGGAGCTACATGATACGCTTTCGCCAGGACGATCTAGGGCCATTATATGAGCATGAGGTACAACAAATGGGGCTCCAGCTAGTATTGGGGCGCATCATCAGGAGACAAAACAACAGATTTATCCGTGTGCTCGGGCAGAAGCACGGCTGTTCAACATGCAACAAGATGATTACTGATACATGGTGTCCATCTGTTCATTACATACAGGGATTAGAGGGGAGTCACAGATAGGTTCCAACAACTATTAGTACTATATAGCAGTCGATAGAGATTGGAAGCTATGAACTCCCAACTTGGCTAAGGGATCCAGGAATCCAATTGGCCAATAAATCACTCCACTTCTCAATGAGTACGGATATGGCAGCGAGTCATCTAGTTGATTTTGGGGTTGACATGTGGAGGATTGGTGAGACCTTCACTATGTGGCGATGCAGATTTTCCATGTTGTTGGTTAGGATCGAGTCCAGTTGTAGACCGGCAAGGAGGACTCAGTCTAAGCACAATGGCTAGTCAGTTATGACCAGAGTGACACAACATCAACATGGCATGGGGCCTTGGCATTACAGGACTTGGCAATTTAGCTACCCTTAATGATAAGTTGGTTTTTGCAAGAGAAGTTCACTTAGATCTTCCAATGGACTTCAGTTTGGCGAAGGGCGTTTCACCTCTCAGTAACTTGTTGATGGTATCAAAGGAGGAGCTCGTAGTTAATTCATGTGGACTGTTATCCATGATAACTCCTAGAAATAATTTTTAGTTTTATTAGTTGTGATTGCCATACAAACAAGCCTGGATCAACGACCCATATTGAATCAACCCAGATCTGCAAGCCCAAATCAACGAGCTTCAAAACATCCATTTCGCTTCTGCTCAGTGGGACGGCGAGGGTATTTTTCGGCGTATATCCAGCAACACACTCATCAAACAGAATGCAGTGAAAGGTGGGACAGTGAGACACTTTCAGCAAGTTTTAATCAGCAAACAACACAACAAGATTCGAAGGGCCAAATGTTCTGAATTTCGACAAATACAGTGACAACACTTCAAGCAATTTTCCTAAATTATTGTAACAATTAGATAGGTTCTGTTTAAGTGACTTCTATTTGTATTCAAAATTTGATAAAACATAAATATCCCTATAAAGGCAAAATGTTTTATTAGTCAAATAGGATTAGATCTCTTAGTTGTTGATCGAACCTACCCCAAGTGGAAGATTTTGTAAAGGAGATCTCACTCTATATATGTGTGGTTTCTTGAATTTTAAAAAGGGGGATCGATGATGTGAGAACACCACTTTTGTATATTTTTTAGTTAATAAAAATACAGTTTGCAGCAATACTTTGTTTTAACATAATATTCATTTTTTGTTTCAGTTCCATCCGATCATGCTCCTATGTTGTTATCAGTTTTCATGGCTTATTTGATTACTTGGAATTCAATGTTATATTGCTCCAACTTCCTTCAATTTGTTGTGATTACTGTAAATGTCCATATTCACATGTAAACCAAAAAATGCCTCAGCTTCCACAAAACAATGTTGTTTGTAATTGATTTTCTTCAATTGACTCCATGCCCAATGGTGGTTGTCATCACACTCTTTCACCTGCAAAATCACATAGAAAACCAGAGTTAGCCATCTATATTGTTGAGCTTATCATAGCCAAATTTTTAAGTATATTGAGAGAGCCCTCTCAGATTGGAAGGGCTAACTTCCACTCAAAAGTTGGTTTGAAATAGTTACATTGGGTTGAAGGTTGACACAACCCAACCCTTTCCAACCCAGTGATAACATTTTGGTGTGTCTATTGGGAGTCAAAAAGCTCATTTTCCCAAATTTTCTTTGAGCCTCTTCATTCTGATTCCTGAGGGTAACAAGAAATTAGAGATTCTTGAAGGTTGTGATATTACCCTGGCAACTCCAATTTCAAAAGATACAAAAGATCGAAGCTTCATGGTGACTCCACTGCTTGAAGATCAGTGGCTTGAAGAAGTTCCAAGATGAGTTCTATTGTAAGAAGAAATGTCAGGTATGCTCTTATGGATCAGTGTCACATCTATGGTTTTTCAAATACTATGCCTTGTGCTGATTGGTCAACCCATCTTCCCATATTTAAAGATGATGTTGGTCTACATTTGGTTAAATTCCATGTACATGTATGTAGACTAAGGGTTGAGTTTCCTAAGGATTGTCTCATGAAGATGTTTATGGCTACTCTAGAAGACAAAGCTAGAGTATGGTATGAAGGGTTGCCATTAGGAAGATTGTGTTCTCTTAAAGATTTTCATAGAATATTTTTTGGACATTATGGTTAGTCTCATCCTTCATCACCATTCTTTCAATCCTGTTGCAACTTTTGGAAACGTTTCAGTCAATATCTCCAAAGTATTCATGATGATGTAGAATGTATGGATGATGAGGAGATGTTAGAGGCACTTTATGAATTTTCTTCTCAAGCTAGTTGTCATGATGATCAAGAAGTTTTCCAACAAGCAGATGTCTCTTCTTTAGTTGAAGATGAAATGGATTAGCGATTTGACAGTCAAGTCATATTATATGAAATCTATCAGGATTTGCAGCCTTGTCAATCTATATGCAGTGAAAGGTATGAGCCAAATCATTCAAATTGTTTTTCAGCCCATTCCTTTTCTGAGACTTTATGTCAAGAAGAAACTCCTCAAGATCAAGCTATTAAAAATACATGCATGAAAATTCTGAACAGTGAGGTAACATGTGATGAAAGTTGTCTACCTAGACAAGAACTTTTTTCCATTGAAGATCATAACGATGTTGTCCCGGTTAGTGTTTAGACTCAAGATGGCATTCCTCAAGCAAAACTACCAAAGGTTCTATCTAATTTGTTTGATAAGCAAAAGAGTAGTTTTGATACACACAATATGGATGTCATGTTTGAAGATGTTCAAGGATGCATGGATGGATTTGTTGATTTACATGAAAGGGAAAACAAATCTATTGTTGCCTTTTTATTTGACGATGTTCTTGGAATTAAAGACATGGGACAACAGAAGCCATCAATTATGAATGAATTCAGCCCTAAAGGTTTTACTCATCAAGAAGAGGCGATTTTTCATGATTATCAAGATTGTTTGGTAAGTCTATTCCAGTCATCAGTGGAGGTGGCGTTTTCTTTATTTATAATCTCAGGTGATGGATTCAGTTTTTATTTTGAGTTGCCAATAGATGGTCCACTTATGAACATTCAAGGAGCACCAGTGTTGGATCAGCTTTTTGACTAGTTATACTAGAGGTTTCATATTGCTTGAATTAAGCATGTGGATTTTCAGATGTTAGAGTAGGGTTATTGGTACATAAATAAGCTTGTTGGGCAAGCATTTCCTTCAACTTTAAGTTACATTTTGTAGTTGTTAATTTGAGTTTGTACAACAGTTTGATATCCTATTGCTTGTCGATTGCGATAAAGTCATTGACGTCAATATTGCAAGTTCTACCTGCCAATTGCGATAAGTCCTTCTCCCGTCGATTGATATATCGCAATCGGAGATCGCACAGTCATAAGACCCTCCTCCATCGAAGTCCCTTCTGGCTTACAATTGCGATATGCGAGAACCCTCCCGGATGCAATATTTTATGTGATTCATTCTATAAACTGTCACGTCCGGAACATCAAGAAATTACTATAAATCATTGTTAAAGGCCCCTCCTCTGCTTTGCAATAGCGATATGGTGAACCACCCAAACGAATGCAATAATTTTGTGCCATGTTGTATTAAGTTTCGCGTCCGGACAATCGGTGAATACTATGAAAAATGGTAAAAAGTCCCTCCCTTGTATTGCGATTACAATACCAATAGGGCCAGATCAACGGCCCAGATAAGCAAACCAAATCAACGGCCCGGATAAGCAAACCAGATCAACGAGCATCAAAACATTCATTTCGCTTCTGCTCAGTGGGACAATGAGGGTATTTTTCGACATATATCCAACAACACACTCATCAAACAGAATGCAGTGAAAGGTGGGATAGCGAGAAACAGAGGATAGCGAGACACTTTCAGCATGTTTTAATCAACAAACAGCATAGCAAGATTCGAAGGGCTAGATGTTCTGAATTTCCACAAATACAATGTCAACACTTCAAGTTGTTTTCCTAAATTATTGAAGCAGTTAAATAGGTTCTATTTAAGTGACTTCTATTTGTATTCAAACTTTGGTAAAACAGAAATATCCCTATAAAGGCTCAATGTTTTATTAGTCAAATAGGATTAGATCTCTTAGTTGATGATCGAATCTAACCCAGGTGGCAGATTTTGTAAAGGATATCTCACTCTATATATGTGTGGTTTCTTGACTTTTAAAAAGGGGGATCGATGATGTGAGAACACCACTTTTGTATACTTTTCAGTTAATAAAAATACAGTTTGCAACAATACTCTGTTTTAACCTAAGATTCATTTTTGGTTTCAATTCCATCCTATCATGCTCCCATGTTGTTATAAGTTTTCATGGCTTATTTGATTACTTGGAATTCAATGTTATATTGCTCCAACTTCCTTCAATTTGTTGTGATTACTGTAAATGTCCATATTGACATTAGTAAACTAAAAAATGCTTCAGCTTCCACAAAACAGTGTTGTTTGTAATTGGTTTTCTTTAATTGACTCCATGCCTAATGGTGGTTGTCATCACACTCTTTCACCTACAAAAATCACATACAAAACCAGAGTTAGCCATCTGTATTTTTGAGCTTATCATAGTCAAATTTTTAAGTATATTGAGAGAGGCCTCTCAGATTGGAAGGGCTAACTTCCAATCAAAAATTGGTTTGAAATAGTTACGCTGGTTTGAAGGTTGACACAGCCCAACCCTTTCCAGCCCAGTGATAACATGGACAAGGACCCTTTTCAGTAGGAGTTGGATTGTACTTTCAAGAGTTCACTCTTGAGGTACATTGGATTGGTTTTCTAGTAGAGAAATTGCTCAAGGAGTTGGTCAGAAGTTTGCATTATAGAGATGCTCTACTTGTTGACAATATGCAAAGGACCTCTAGTGTCTATGCCTTGTTGGGAAGTGAGTGGAGCGATGAATGCTTCACGATGATCAGGATGGTTTGGGACCCCAATATCATGATATCCATTCGTACAGTGGTCTAGAGTGGAGTGGCTTAGTGGCATATTTGGGATGTTAGTCTTAGCTTCAATTTGGGTCAACCAGTGATGACATTGCTTAAGGACAAGCGAGTCTTGTTCAGTTTTGTAGCTTGAAAGGTACTTCTAATCTTGTGTCTTGACTAGAAAGACCTTGATTTGTCTCTTAAGGAGCTTGCATGCAACATGCAAAGTGTGCAAGTGAGTTGCACGCATGTGAATGTGTTGCATATGACATGCATGAGATGTGCATGTAAAGAAAGCTAAATTGATGACTTGTACTTGAGTTAAAGAAAAGAAAGCTAAAGATAGGATAATTAACTAAAGCAAAGTCATTTATCTTCACTTAACTTGACGAGCTAATTGTGGTTGTCAATCTTATCTTAGGTGAGCCTAAGGTGAGGAGCTAAGACACAACAACAACACAAGATTCACAGAGGCTTCTCGGTGAACGTATGTGAGGTTCGAGAGAGTGTAGAGAGACTAGTGATCAGCTTTGTAATTTGTATTTTCTCGATTGGGCCATTATCCCAAAATTTTGGTTACGAACTTAGTCATGCGTTCATTCAATTAAAATTTGCTAGGGACTGAATACCAGGTGTTGGGTTCGAGAAATTATAATATGGTATCAAACCCCCAACTCTAAATCAATCTCGGAATGACAAGTGTCAGGTTCACGTCAGATCGTCGGAGCCAACTTGGCTAGGATCATGCGAACGGAAAATTTTGAAGGCGGCGAGATTTTTTTTCAAGCCAAGAGTTATTTTTTACGAGCAAAACAAACGTAAATATAAGGGGCCATCTTTTTAAGCGAAAAAATGGGTGAAAATTGTTGTTGTTCAATGGGGTTTGAGATTATTAATGGGTTACATTACGAGAATTGGCTAGACGGTGAAGGAAACTTTAGCACATGGAAGGAGTGGATTGTTCTATTATTTGAGCAGGAGTTGTGGGACATTGTGGAGAAGACCATCTAAATTACCACAAATCCTACTCAATTCGCTGAGTTTAATAAGAAAAATGTGAAGGCCAAGAGAATAATCTTGGACTCTATTAAAGGCCATATTATACGTCATGCGACAAGGAAAAAATGCCTTTGAGATGGGGGCATCCTTAACAAGCTATACCAGAATAAAAACCAAAACAAAGATGGTGTTGAAAGAGAAACTAAGAAATGCCAAGATGTCTGAAATTGACATAGTTGCATCACACCTAACCAGCATCACTCAGATTAGAGATGACTTGGCAACATTGGGGTAAACTATTGATAGTGAAGGGTTGGTCAGATCAACCTTGAGTAGCTTTCGTCCGAAAGGAGATGTATTTGTTGATGAGATCATCGCAAGGGAAAATATACCTAGCTGGGATAGATTGTGGGATTATTTTGTACAAGAAGAGACAAGGAGACATTCCAAAATTGTTTGTCATCATGATGGTAAGGATGATGAAGAGAATTTTTCTCTTGCCATCAAAGGAAAGAAGTAAACTAAAGGAAAGCGAGGGCCTTGCTACTGTGAAAGACATGAGCAAAGTGGGGTTTGAGATTATTAATGGGTTACATTACGAGAATTGGCTAGACGACGAAGGAAACTTTAGCACATGGAAGGAGTGGATTGTTCTATTATTTGAGCAGGAGTTGTGGGACATCGTGGAGAAGACCATCTAAATTACCCCAAATCCTACTCAATTCGCTGAGTTTAATAAGAAAAATGTGAAGGCCAAGAGAACAATCTTGGACTCTATTAAAGGCCATATTATACGTCATGCGACAAGGAAAAAATGCCTTTGAGATGGGGGCATCCTTAACAAGCTATACCAGAATAAAAACCAAAACAAAAAGATGGTGTTGAAAGAGAAACTAAGAAATGCCAAGATGTCTGAAATTAACATAGTTGCATCACACCTAACCAGCATCACTCAGATTAGAGATGACTTGGCAACATTGGGGGAAACTATTGATAGTGAAGGGTTGGTCAGATCAACCTTGAGTAGCTTTCGTCCGAAAGGAGATGTATTTGTTGATGAGATCATCGCAAGGGAAAATCTACCTAGCTGGGATAGATTGTGAGATTATTTTGTACAAGAAGAGACAAGGAGACATTCCAAAATTGTTGGTCATCATGATGGTAAGGATGATGAAGAGAATTTTTCTCTTGCCATCAAAGGAAAGAAGTAAACTAAAGGAAAGTGAGGGCCTTGCTACTGTGAAAGACATGAGCAAAGTGCTCTGCGTCCCACAAGACAGGTCATTATGCAAGCCAATGTCCATGCAATAAGGAGGAGGAGGAGGATCAAGTGGTTGCATTAGCATCAAATGAGATTTAAGACTTTAAGAAGAAATTTGAAAAAGAATTTTCTCTAGTTACTTGTGTTTTTGACAGTAGTATTAATGTGCATGAGGACAGTGGGCTATGGCTAGTGGACAATACAACGTCGATTCACATGATGGGGATGAGGTCAGTGCTCTGCAGTTTTTAGAGACAAGCTTAGACCACAGTGCGTTTAGTGGTACTAGTGCCATGCAGGCAATGAAGGGGGTTGGATGTGTAATATTATAGCTAGAGTCAGAAGGATTTTAGGAGGTGATAAGGATGTTGTTTGTTCCAAGGTTGATGGTACAGGGACTCTCAGTATCATCCCTGGAGGATGTTGGATATAGAGTTTTTGTAAAGTTTTGTAGATGTTCTATGCTAAGAGAAATTTCACTTTTCTCACAGCAATCATACAAGTAGTTAAGCAAAATGCAGATAGAACATATAAGCAGATCTTACAGAAGACAAATCAGAAACAGGAAAAATGTATGTGTTCGTTTCGGCGGTCAACAGGATGCTTCAACCAGCAAAGTCTCCTTTGATCAGCCAGCCCAGATGTGTCACAACAACCCTCCAACCAGTAGATGAGTCAACCCAAGTCAATTCTACAAAAGTCAATGCTGTCCTGAAAAGTCAACGCAGGGGCAGCAAGCTAAAAGTCAACGCAGTAGCAAAACGGTCAACCCTTTGACCTCAATTTTTGTGCCAGGTAGTACGGCCTTCAAAAATCGAACCTTCCACAAGTTTTCAGCTTGATTGGACCAAGCGTTGACCAAAGTCAACGCTGTTCAAACTTCTGCGAAACCCTAGCAGCAGAAAATCGTACTACAGCTCAGCCGTACGGTCTGTCCTCTTCGTCCTTCCCACGTGTGGCTGAAATTCGTCCTCTAGGTAGCTCGTACTCTTTAGGATGAGAGAGGAAGATGTGAGTTGTGTTGTGATGAAATTCTCTCCAACTTTCCCTGT
>APFE030053802.1:22971-38702 GCA_000404065.3 Pinus taeda
TATAATTTATTAAGAATAATAAATTCAAAATATAAGTTCTTCTCATCGGATTAAGACTATTTTTATATGGATTTTACACCTCTCAGAAAGAGGAATCCAACAAAAATATTAGCCTCTTAATCTGAGTATCAAAACATGGAGTTTGGACCTAGTTGTCCAAATTTAACAGTTTTGTTCCGATATGGACAAGTGTTTCTATATTAAGAGGGAATGACCTTGGATGTAGTTGTAGTGCTTCGCATCAGATAGGGGCAGGCATGCAAGTTGTTGGGACAACATGTGGGTATATCCAACGGAATCCTAGATACAAGATCAGTGTTACTTGCTAAGAGGGAGCAGGGGGCAAGGAAGAGTGTTTCTTCACATACTACCAGGAGCCTCAGCTCGTATGATATGAACAATGTTGCACGAAGCAGGGATGTTTTTTGGAAGCGAAGCATCGAAAGCGTCATTTTCCAAAAATCTAGAAAGCAAAGTGTCTCGGAAACGTTTATTATATATACATACACACAGACATACATACATATATATATCATGTATTTTTGCATTTATATTTAAAAAAAACATCCAAAATATTAAATTAGTTGTGGAATACATGAAAATACACATATTTGTACATAAATCAAGATAGATACGGAATCCATTGTACATCAATGATAAATTATTCCAACATCAACCATCTAGATTCTAGCAATTACAAACATACATCAAATTTTTAAGCATACCATCAACATAAAACATTTATAAGATAAAATCATAAAACACTCAAAATACTTGTTTAGCAACTGAGGAATTGTCAACATGAGTCAAGTCCAAAATTCAAATAATAATGTTCACAAAATAGGCCACCTAGCCACCACTAAGTACACACTGAACTAGGAAGAATAAGACATAAAAGTTCAAATTCACAAGTCTAATCTATGACAAAAGTAAACTATGAATATATCTACTAATCTCTCCTCCTTCCACCACGAACACTACATGAGCCTCCACGTTGTGGTAGTGAAGAAGATGGTGACTCAAGTTGTCGAAGTTGTGGAACAAATGAAGATGATGATGAAATATGTAACTAGGTCTGGTCTTCATAATGACATATGTAATCATGATTTCATGTATTTAATGTAAAGAGAAAAATAAATTTATTATTGTTGTCATTGAGGCATGGGTTTCAGGCTCAAGAGAAATTTATTTTATAGGTCAAGCTCCCATTGAGAGCTTCTAGGGCTTGTTATTTAGTGTATAAGTCAATTGAGTCATTTTCATGTATGAAAGACCCTCCTTCAGCATGTTAAATATTGTAAAGAAAAAATATTTGAGTCAAAGTTTGAGGCAAACGACCCTGCAAGATCTCATCATAATGCAAAAAGGACAAGTCATCCTAAAGGGTGCAATTTGACCTAGCAGAAAGCCTATATATAAGAGAGACTTCGACCTCACTTTGGAGAGACACTTGACACACACAAGTTCAATCACAAAAGAGAAAAAGGTACAAAGAAACAAAGGACGAAGAAAGAAGAAAAGGACAAGATATTTGGATTGTTTTTGAGTTACTTCTCTCCATACGTGCGAAGGAATTAGGGCATCCATTGCAGCGGTAAAGGCCCAGTTTTAGAAGTCAAATTACGACATCAAGAAGTTCACCTTGCAAGTCGAGTTCTCTAGGAAAGAGAATCATCTTAAGTGAAGAAGAAAGGAGAAGGATTTACCACACGTGCAAGGGATAGGATTTCTACAATTAAATCTGGAAATGACAATAATTTTCTGAAAACACAAAATTAGAGATTTCACAACTGTTGAAATTGCATAAATAAAACAAAGCAAAATTATGAAAACCGCACACAGAAAATAACACAGTGATTTTTTGTCAATGTGACCCTGGAAAAAACCCCTACAACTTTTGGGGAAAATTAGTTTGAGAGTTCTTCTTTATTTCTGAAAATGCTTTTACAGAGAAACTGAAATACACAATAAAAATTCCAGCAATCACAAATTACAACTTATCTTGATTTTTGTGCTTGAACTCCACCTCAAAAATCGTGACAATTAGCAAACAGCCAAAATAGAATTTTTTCCAGCAATAAAACAGCATTAAATGTTGTACAACCTGCCTCGAAAAATGTGCCCAGAACTTGTTGAACGGACAGTATGGATTTCAGCAGTACTGCTGCCTCAAAATTTGTGCCCTTGTTGTTGTCCATCTTCCTCGATTTCTGTGTTATCCCTCTTCCTCGATATTTGAGTCTTTCTACTGCTGTACGATTTTGGCTTGGGATGCATGCCAATAAATGTTGCTGCTCAGATTTGTTGAAATGTCTTCTTGCTGCTCTCCTTCACTTCCTCACTGCTCAGAAATTTTCTCCTTGCTCTCTCTTCTCTTTCTCTCAAATGCACATGAAAGAATGAATGATCTTTTCCTCCTCTCTTCTCCTTTTATTCTCTAAATGACCTTTTGGGTTACCCTAATATCTAATGGCTGAGATTCATCTAGATCTAGGGATGAAAATAAATGTCCATTTGATTCTCAGTTTCTATTTTTTAACTCACCCACTTAGTCTTTTATTTCCATAGTCACTTTTTCACTTTCTAATTCTTCATTGACTTTAATAAAGTCACCTTTAAATTAGAATGTAACTTTACCACTTCTAAAGTCCCTTTTAAATTAAACTAAATTACCACTTATAAAGTCACTTTAAGAGAAAAATAAAAATAAATTTGAACACTTTTACTTAGGCCAAAGATCAAAGCCTTAGGGAACCACTTGTCCTCTGGTACCCAAATTTTAACACTCCCTCTTACCGAGGAAAGTGTTCCTCACCACTCCCATCTTGTCTCTAAAGTAGACATGCTTGCCCCGGGGTAGCTTTGGTGAAAATGTTCGCTACCTGCTCATTTGTGGAAATGTACTCAAGCTTGACAACTCCCTTTTGGACATAGTCTCTAATGAAGTGGTATTTGATCTCAATATGCTTTGACCTGTCATGAAAAACTAGATTCTCCGTGAGTTTTATGCAACTTTGATTATCACAGTAAATTACTGAAGGTCTCAATGCCTGACCAAATAGACCAAACAACATCTTGCAAATCCATATGGCCTCACAACTAGCCAAACTAGCAGCCATATACTCTGCCTCAGCTGAGCTCAATGCAACCGACTGTTGTTTCCGACTGATCCACGACACAACTGCCGAACCCAACCCAAAACAGCACCAAGAAGTACTCTTCCAATTTGAATCCGTATACCCTGCCAGTCTCACTCCATCACCCTGTCTATAATCTAGGCCAAAATCCACAATCCCCTGCAAGTAACGAAGAATGTGTTTTGCAGCCACCCAGTGCACTCTCCTGGGCTCACACGTGAACTGACTCATAGTGTTAACTGCAAAACATATATATGGTCGAGTGTTGACCAAATACATGAAACAACCAATCAACGTTCTATATGAAGTAGAATCCACCAACTCCGAATCAGAAGCGTGGAGCTTCTTCCACAATGTACTTCCCTTGTCCCAAGAAGAAATGCCCCTCCTCCTGCTACACCTCCAATCCCAGAAAATAATGCATCAAGCCGATATCCTTCATTTCAAACTCTGAAGCAAGATCTCTCTTCAAGCGCTCAATGAGTCTCTCTGCACTAGTAATGATCAAGTCATCAACATACAACACCAGAACGAGAGGCTCCTCACCCACCACAATGAAATATAGGTTCGGATCAACCTCACTCTTTGTGAAACCCAACTGTTGCATGTATGTATCAATCCTCGAGTACCAAGCTCTGGAAGCTTGCTTCAAGCCATAGAGTGCTTTTTTCAATCTGCATACATGGGACTCCTTCCCATGCACCTCAAACCCCTGTGGCTGCTCAATATAAACCTGCTCCTTAATGAAGCCATTGAGAAATGTAGTCTTCACATCCATCTGGTGGATCTTCCAACCCATCTCTACTGCAATTGATATAATGGAGCGAATAGATGTATACCGAGCTATGCGAGCGAAGGTCTCCTCATAGTCAACTCCCTCTACCTGTGAGAACCCTCTTGCCACAATCGAGCCTTGAACTTCTCGATGTTGCCATCTGCAGCATGCTTTATCTTGTAGAGTCATCTAGAAGTAACAACTGATTTACCTTCAGTCCTCGACACTACTCCTCCATCATGGCCTCTCTCCATACTTGCTGGCTGGCTGCCTCCTCATAACTCGAAGGCTCGAAGTCAACAATGCTTGTTCCCAATGCCTTTGCACTTAATTTTTCAAATTCTATGTCTGGTTAATGATAAATCGAAGGTAAATTAGAATAGATGTATATATATTATGTAAATGGGGACCTTACAATGGGTTTCATGCTCAAGGTCTTTTTATTTAGAGGTCAAGCACCCATTGAGAGATTCTAGGGTTTGTCCCAGGGCCAAGAAGTCAAAAGAGTCATTGTCATATGAAGAAGACCCCATCGGACACATTGTAACATGTGAAAATAATTATTTTTGTATTTAAAAGTGTCAAAATACCTTCTAAGACCAAGTTGGATTGGCAGCTAAGAAGTCAGCCTCATTAGGGTATGTCGTCATCCTTGGAAGGCAATATATAGGAGGGAACTCGACCTCCTATGGTCTCTCTCTCATCTTCTCATCATCTAAGCGAAGGAGAAGCGAAAGAAGGCAAGCGAAAAAGGAAGAAGGATGAAGGTTTGTGTTGTTTCTCTCTCTCTCTCAGACACACACACATGTGAAAAAGGAAGGCTAGGGTTTTGATGTTGCAAGATTGAAGTTGAGGAAATTGCAAAAAGAAGGTCGAAGGAAGGTCTAATAGGTCACCTACAAGCCCTAGAAGAAGGAAGAACCCATGTGAAGGTCAAAGGAAGCCTTGGATGCCCTGAAATTGTTCACACGTGTGGAAGCAGTAACTATTACAGGGGCCGAAAATTTCAGACCTGTAGTGGAGGCCGAAATTCTGTAGCTGGGGGTTGAAGTTGTGCAGCTAGAAGAGATTTGACTGGTTTGACTTAGAAGAGGAAGCACATAATCAAGAAGGTCAAATTTGGTCTTGGAAGGGTAGTGGTCTTGGTATAGAGGTCTTGGAAGTCGACATTTGAAGAATCTATAAGAAGAGAGGTTTTGGCCCTGGCTTGCAGCCTACATCCTGTGTTCTTGTCTATTGTTGATCTTCTTGTTCTAGTAGTTGTTTGATGATAAGAACAACAAAATAATAATAAAAGACATCACAAGCAGTTATCAAGTTGAAGAGAAATCATCTTAGTTGCAACCCTTCAAATTTCTCAACATGGAATCAGAGTTAAAGGTTGGCTAAGGGTAGGATGAAGATCACTACATCCTTGAAGAAATCTTTGAGGCAGTGTTCTATGGTGCCAAGTCATCTCAAGCAAGGTATCAAGGCATTGTGGAATCTCCTATTATTCATCAAGAATAGTATGACCACGACTTCTACAAAGGACAAAGGGTTATTCTCAGCACTTACAGGTACATTTGAAGACGAAAATATTTGGGTAATCGACAATGGAGCATCAATACATATAACAGGTGAGCACAAACAACTGAACACCTTATCAAGAGGAAAATCTTCCTACTCTGTTGAACTTGGTGATAAAAAGAGCTATCTTGTAAGAGGAATTGGATCAACTTCACTAAAGCTAGAAAATGGAGGAAACATTAATCTCAATAACATTCTCTTTGTACCATGTTTGCAAAAGAATCCACTTTCCATGTCATGTCTAGAAGATAAAGGAGATATGGTCACTTTTATAAATGGAAAGGTTGTGGTATGGGATAAATGCTCTAGCATTGACAATGCAAAAATCATTGGGATTCATGAAGGAAGACTTTACAAGTTGCTGACATCTCTCTCTCAAACTTTGGTTTACATTGAAGTAAGTCCATGTGAGCTTTGGCATAGAAGGTTTGGACACCTTTACTACAAAATCTTACCAACTCTAAATTCAATGGTGAAGGGCATCCCTGACTCAAGGAGGATCATGAAGGAGTGTACAAGGGATGTGCATTAGATAAAAATGTTAAGAGACCATTTG
This sequence comes from Pinus taeda, assembly GCA_000404065.3. Taxonomy (NCBI): domain Eukaryota; kingdom Viridiplantae; phylum Streptophyta; class Pinopsida; order Pinales; family Pinaceae; genus Pinus; species Pinus taeda. The sequence goes on from APFE030053802.1 coordinate 29,009, forward strand.
GAAGTAGTGCTTCAATGTCAAAAGAAATCCTGGAACTCGTTCATTTTGATGTTTGTGGTCCTATGTCTACGAAGCCTCTTGGAGGTCATCTATATCATGTAACATTCATTGATGACCACTCAAGGAAAACTTGGATTTCTTTGTCGAAGTCCAAGGATGAAGTATTTGACAAATTTCAAGAATTCAAAGCTAAAGTAGAGAACCTTACAGGAAGGAGGATAAAGGTCCTAAGGTCTAACAATGGAGGAGAATACACATCTAAGGAACTCATAGCTTTCTGTAAGGAGGTTGGGATTAACAGGGAGTTGATTGTCCCATATAATCCTGAACAAAATGGAGTTGTTGATCGAAAGAATCAATCGATTGAGGAAAGTGTTAGTACCATGTTACATGATCGAGACTTGCCTAAATTGTTGTGGGGTGGAGCATCAAAAACTATTGTATATGTTCAAAATCGAAGTCCTCACAAATCACTAGACAACAGGACTCCTGAGGAAGCATTCACTGGGAATAAACCAAGCGTAGACCATCTTTGAATATTTGGTTGTCTTGTCTACATTCACATTATGAGAGATAAGAGAAAGAAGTTGGATCCTACAAGCATGAAGGGAATATTTGTTGGCTATATTAACACACTTCAGAGGCATATAGGATCTACATAAAGAAAGGGCATCGAATAGAAGTAAGTCGAGATGTAATCTTTGATGAAAGTAATGCATTCAAGAAATCGAAGGACCTCCCGATTGACTCTAATGATGAAGAACTTCCAATATTTGAAAAAGAATACACTAGAGAAGAAGAGAATTCTAATCATGAAGAATTAGGTACCAGTGAACCTGTGCAACAAGTGATCATCCCTGAACACAGAAAAAGATCTCATTGGTTGAAGTCTACTCTTCTAGATGCAGAAGGACATGGAGCAAGAGATACGTTTAGGGAAAGTAAGAAACCCAAAAGATATTTAGGGTATGCAGCCTATATGACAAAGTTAATAGAAGCAGAACCATCCACCTTTGAAGAGGCTATCAAACATCAAAGATGGAAAGACGCCATGAATGAAGAATATCAATCAATAATGAAGAATGGAGTTTGGGAGATCTTTCCTAGGCCTGAAGACAAATTTGTGGTAACTTCCAAGTGGCTCTACAAGATTAAACATGTTGCAGATGGAAGTATTGAGAAATATAAGGCAAGATTTGTAGCTAGGGTTTCTCCCAACAAGAAGGCATCGATTATGAAGAGAAATTTGCACCTACAGCAAGGTATACAACTATACGTTCATTGGTCTCTTTGGCAGCATCAATGGGACGGAACATCCATCAAATGGATGTTAAGATAGCATTACTGAACGGTACTATTGGGTTTCTCCCAACAAGAAGGCATCGATTATGAAGAGAAATTTGCACCTACAGCAAGGTATACAACTAAACGTTCATTGGTCTCTTTGGCAGCATCAATGGGATGGAACATCTATCAAATGGATGTTAAGACAGCATTACTGAATGGTACTATTGATGAAGAAGTCTATATAGATCAACCCTTGGGATTTGAAGTGAATGATAGAGAGACTCATGTTTGCATGCTGTAGAAGCCACTTTATGGCCTTAAGCAAGCACAAAGGGCTTGGTATGCAAGGATGGACACACACCTACAAAGATCAAGCTTCTCGAAGATGTCTGTTGATTAAAATCTATATATCAACGTTTTGAAGGACGAGCCCATAATCATTTTTCTATATGTGGATGATCTTCTCATGACAAGTGTGGAAGGTCGTATTCAATAGTGTAAAACGCAATTGGCAGTAGAATTCGATATGAAGGATTTAGGGCTAATGCACTATTATTTGGGGTTGGAAGTTTGCACTGACCTAATGAGATATATCTAGGTCAAGCGAAATATATGATCGAAATGTTGAAAAGGTTTGACATGATGGATTGCAAAACTATGACAACCCCTGATCACAAATTTTGAGAGGCTAAGAAGTTTTGATTCAAGCCCTATAGATCCAACAAGGTATAGACAATTAGTTGGCTCACTAATGTATTTGGTAAATACTAGACTAGGCATTTGTTTTGAAGTGAAAATTCTCAGTCAATTTCAGGAAGAGCCTAAGCATGACCATTGGATAGCAGCCAAACATATACTAAGATATTTGTAAGGTACAACCCACTACTACTTGAAATATGATAGAAAGAATGATATACTTGATTGGATATACAGATTTTGACTGGGGAGGCAGTGAGATGGACAAGAGGAGTACTACTGGAGATGTTTTAGTTTGGGATCCTCCATGATATCCTAGATGAGTAGAAAGCAAGAATTGATTGTTTTGAGTAGTGTTGAAGCGAAATATATTGCAACCTGTTAAGTAAGCAAAGAAGCTGTCAGGTTGAGGAAGTTGTTGTCCTACTTGTTTGAAGGACCGATGGACCCTACAGTGATACATTATGACAACACCAATTTCATAAGGTTGTCTAAATACCCAGTGTTCCATGGAAAGACAAAGCACATAAATAACAAGTATCACTACATACGAAAGTTGGTGCAAGATGGAGTGTTGCAGCTACAGTATATCTCCACTGATGAACAATTGAAATCTTGACAAAATCTCTTCCTAATAAGAAGCATGTGTATTTGAGAGACAAGCTTGGATTGGTTGATATATCCTCCCTAGTTGAGAGGGAGAGATATACACATCATTCTTGTCTTCACTTCATGAAGAAAGAATGGAGGATTGGGTAAGCATCTAGTTTCTGATACTCTTTGAGGATGAGGTTGGGCATCTAAGACGTAAGAGTAGTCGAAGAGGAAATTCCATGAGGATGTGTTATTCCATGATAGGAATTGTCCTAAAAGGACATACCCTGTGAACACCCGGGTGGGGTATGTACCTTGAGGGACAATGATGATGGTGTCTATCAGTGATTGGTCTTGCCAACATTGGGCTCAAATCTTGTGGAGAGATAGAGTTGTTAGACAAGGCCTTGCTATGTGACAATATCAGTCAGTATGATGCAAAGAGATAAGCTGAAATGATAGCTTATGAGATGGCATACCAATTCAACTCTTCATATGAGATCTCTTCAGTTTGAGAATATTCGTGTACCATTATGAATACCTCCCTATTTAAGAGGGAGCGTTGAAATGTGTAACTAGATTTGATCTTCATAAATATGAAATGTACTTTTGATTCTTGTATATTGTAAAGAAAAAAAAGGAAATTTATTATTGTTATTTTTGTAGCATGGATTTCATGCTCAAGGTCTTTTTATTTAGAGGTCTACTGGAGTTTGAGTGGGATCTAAAATTCTACTTTTTCCATATAAAATCCAATGAGGTAGAAACCACTCTCAAACATCCTAAAACGAATAATGGTAATGTTAAAAATTTAAGTAAAAGGATCACTTTTTACTTTAAGCATTTAATATTACCATTAATTGCATAGCAATAGTAAGGCCCTAGACTTGAATATTAGCATGCTCCACTCAAAAATTATTGTTGTTATTTTTTTCTCCTTTTTTAGGAACAACCTTCCTCACATTGTATGGAACTGGATGGTATGGTACTAATATGGCCTTTCCTAGTTCCACCAATTTCAGTCTTGTTCCAATAACACTGATATGGAGTTTGCATTAAGGTTTGCACACCTAAAGACCTCAAGGCATTTGTGCTCATCATAGTTGGTAACTAGGTCAAAGCAAACAAGATCAATATAACACTTATACCAACATGTACTTTCACTCTCAAATCATGAATCATCGCATATGTGGCCATTTATGACCTCGATTGACCAAGAGGGGGCCTTGCCAACCCAAACCTCTCCTACCCCTGAGGGAGGTAACTCAGTCAAAGCTTAGGATGATTATTAATTTTTAAATGAACCTAAAACATTGAAAATGGGCAATGTGGACATACACTAATCAATGCTAGTGGGATATTAAATCTAAAATTGTAACCACTATCTAGCATTGTCTTCTTTCACATGTGCCATCACTTATCCCAACATCTATTTTCACTCTCAAATCATGGACCGTCGTATATGTGACCATATATGACCTAGGTCAATGAAGAGGTGGGCTTGCCCTCCCAAACCTCTTCTACTCCACCCCAAAGCTCCTAAGCAATGAATGCTAGTCTTCGCAGCTCAGAGAGGTTTTTCCATGAGGGTATCTACTTATGGAAATCATCATTAAATGTATCTTATGCTTTTTCCAAAAGTTCATTTTATTAATTAATTAATAAAATAAATGTTTTTTTACTAAAGTGGGTCACTTAATGATTTAATTAAATTAGATTCATTGATCTCACGGTTAGATCATTAAAGATTTAGGTTTTTGACTTATGTCAAAGTTATAACAGAAAGAGAGGGCACAGGACAAAGACACGTGGAGAGCATTCATTTCACACGTCATGTGAGTGAAGGAAAAAATCAAAGATATAATTTTCAACCATTGATGATGAGTTTTAGCAGTGGTTTAGTAAGTAGACATCCAGGCAAGGAGAAAAGAAATCGTACAGCCCAGCAGAGTAGGCAATACAGTCCTCTATACGGATTTTGTACAGTTATATGGATTGCAACACAAGTCGCACGTTTGGTGTAGATATGCTTCGATTTATGTGCATAATGAAAAATTTTCAGTGAGAGCTACTTTACTTGTAATTGAGCTCCTGTAAGTGCTAAAGATATTTTGAAAATAATGAATCGATCTAGAAGAGGAGAAATAATTATGCACTATGTTTAATTGCTTTTCTTGTTTTCAATAACAAATTGATCTATAGTAGGATAAATAATTGTGCACTGTGTGATTGTTTTTCTCGTTTTCCACTGCATGAAAGAGTTAATAATTCCAATAAGTAACTAGATCTAATCTATTTGCTTAGATAGTTGGTTTTAGGATAATTTAACATGGCATCTGAGCATTTGCTCTGACAGAGAAAAGCAAATCTATTGTTTTTCAAGTTACTTCAGTGAGCTAGAGAGATAGAGCTAAGGAAAACCGTGTTAGTAACCAATATGGAAGTTGAGAATCGATTTGATGGGGTTTCGAATTTATTGCCATGGAAGGCAAGAATCTCAATGATCTTGAAGGAGCAAGGCTTGTGGGAATTCATGTCCAACCCTACTCCACCATGCAAACACCAACAGTAGTAGACGCTACAGTGCAGGCAATGTGGGATAAGAAGGAGCACAACAACATGGGATAAGAAGGACATAAAGGCACAAAGGTTGATCCTTGAAGCTATTAAGGATCATTTGATTTCGCATGTTACAAAGAAAACTATATATAAGGAGATATTTGATGCCCTGGTATTTCTTTTTCGAAGCGATGACATGAGTCAGAAAATTATTCTCAAATCGAAGCTCAAAGAGTGCAAAATGAACCCCTCCAACTATGTGACAAGCTACTTTATGAGGATCAGACAAATTTGCAACCAACTTGCAATAATTGGAGAGGCAATATTGGATGTAGAGCTAGTGAATATTGCTCTAAATGGTTTCATTAAGGCTTGGAAACCATTCATTATGGGCATTTGTGCCCGTGAACAAATTCCCAAGTGGGAGAGACTTTGGGATGAGTGTATCCAAGAGGAGACTCGTAAAGGGTTTAGGACCAACAAGCAAGGAAAAGGAGAAGCAAATGAAACCTTGGCAATGGTCAGCAAGATGAAGAAGACCAAGAGGAAAGCTTTCATCGAGAAAGGTGGAAATCAAGGAGGGACAATAGTCTAGGGAGAAGAGAGATATGAGCAAAGGTCAAATACTATATCTGCCATAAGAATGGCCATTTTTTTCTCAATGTCCATAGAGGAAAAAGGGCAAGGGAAAGTTACAGAAAGTTGTAGTTAGTAATTGACGTTATATATTAAAATATTATTTTTCAAAAAATAGTTGTTTATTATAGCTATTCACTTTATAAGGGTATACATTTCTCTCTATTTAATTTGGTGCCATGATCAACCTCTTCATCTTATCCTGATGATGAACCACCCTAGATGGTTTGGAATGCATCGAAGAAACTTCGCCTGTGTGGTTACTACCTAAAGTATTTCCTTATTTGGTTAACATCTTGATGAATTTATTGATGAGATAATCTCATAAAATGAGATTGAGGGAACTATCCAGAAGAAGTGTTCCCATGTATTATGATACCAATTTTTTGATTTCAAAACCAAATGTCTTATCAACATGTTTCTATATAACCACGGGTGTATTTAAGAAAAAAATATGAGATTTAGATTCATTTATCTACATACCTAAGGCAAGATAGAAGTACTTTAGAAGTTTAGAAAATCCTTTGACTTCTTGAGTAGTTTGAACATGTGTACCCAAGGTATAATCCATAAATTCGTGGCATGATAGACGGAGATAAATATGGAATAGACACAATAATTTGATTTTTTTCTTCTCAATTGTAGGTTCGAATGCCTACCTATGACCCTTCACAATTATAATAAAGAGAAAGCATGACATTAGATATCATTTTTGGATACCATGAGAGGGTGAAAAGTGCATAGTAGGTGATCCGTTAATAAAAATAGAGGACAAGGATAAAGAGATAAGGCTCGTAAGTTAACAAATATTGTTAGGATTGGAGCCAAAGTTATGGTTAATGCTAAAGAGATAGCTCCAAATGGGTTTATGAAATGGCTTACAAAGATAAAGTTTTGGAAGCATGGTAAGCTTCTTAGAGGATTTTAAACAGTGAATGGGTTAATGTGAAATAATTACATCATATATAATTTGATGCCCCTCGATATAGAGAGATTTTTCAGCTAAAATTTTATGGCGCAAGGTGGATTTCAAGTGATCGGTTATTATTTTGGTGAAAACCTTGCATACTACATTACACAAAAATTGGGATGGAAGCCCATAGAGTACTCAAATATCTCCTTTCTGGGAACTAAAGTGAAGAAGGTAGTGTCAAGAGCTTTTAACATTGTTTTAGATGTCCTTTAGTCCTACACTTGCTACTAGATGTCATGTCTAATTATTTACTAGCAAGATTGAAAATAGTAGATAACTAAGCCAACCGGTTCATCGTCCTTATTTTAGGGTATAAGGTTTACTACCACTTCCACTTTTTTAATAGATAAGTCTCTTAAGAGAACCTCATTTTTATCTTTGGTAATCATAGGTTGAATGTGCTAAACTTTGGGGTCATATAATAGCAATTCATAATATTGAACCAACACATTAGTCATGTCCTTATGATCCTAAACCTTAAAACCTACATAATTTTTATTGAAGCAATTAAATTTGGATGTTGATGCTTAATCATTGAATTCTAGAAGAAAACAATATTTCCATTTCCTTCCTCCATCCATCTATTTTATATTTTTGTTGTCAAAATTTTTCTCTTTTTGGTTCCTTATTTCTTCAAGCAGAGTGGGAGTAAATGGTTCCTCATTTATGATGTTCTTGCATACTCCATGTGAAGAGATTCCTAATGGATGTGTTGACTACTGGATTAGCACCTGATAATTATGCGAAGACTCCATGCCCAAGGGTGATCCAGAGGACACTTGTACCATCAGATGTCATCAGTCAACAGAGTTTTTTAACTCTCCTTCTATCTTCTCATCATGTTTCTTCTTTGTACCCAGATTCCACACCCTGCGGGGAATTGTAATAAGTGATGCTAGTATGATGTTTCTTGAATTTGTAACAGGCCTAGGATGTGGGACTCGATCAGCAAACGAGTACACCTTGGAGTGTTTTTTTATCCGGTTAATTATCCCTTCTTTTCCCTTCTTTTTCAGAGGCGGATAATTCTCTGGATTTTTTCACTCGTGCACACCCCAAAGCCGAGGTGACGGTTTGAAGATTGAGCCCCTGACACATCTTAGTGTCTAGGGTCGATGTATATTACCATACTAGATCACACGTAAAGTTTCGTGGAATTTGGCTAGGTCTAAGTAGGATTTTTTTAATAGTTAAAAATTTCCCGCAAAACGGGATTTTTTAATTATTTTTTATGTAAAGGCATAAATAAGTGGCCTTAGGAGATGTCTGGGGCGTATGACCAGTCAAAATTCATTCAGAGGCCCAACATTCTCCTAGAGCCTACTTTGGGGGTCAAAACATGACTCAGAGTCCCTCAAAAGGCGATTTTTCAAGTCCCAGTAGCAAAAATGAAGAAAAAATTCAAAAAAATGAATAATTGGAAAAATTTATAAATTTTTCCAAAGTCAAAATAAGTCAAATTTTGACATGGAAGTCAAGCAGAGGATCAAGGGTGATGTGGCAAGCAGTGTGGGGCCCACCACATAAGTTTCAACTCAAAGTCAAAGAAAGTCAAAGCAAGTCAACGGACAGTCAAACTGGGCCCACTTTGAGTTCATGAGGCAATGAAATTTTCAAAGTATAATTTTGATTTAATTTAAAAGTTGAGAAATTATTATAAGGTTGAAATTATAATGTAAACTAAGTTAAAGTGGGACCCCACCTCAAACCCACCATGAAATACGTTTTATTCAGCCAGCCAAAAGAATTTCGTACGGCAGTTTAACGGTGGGCAGTCAAATGTAACGTGGGCCCAGTCAAAGGTCACAACAGCAAGTTAACTCAGCCCACTCAGCATGATTACGTGGGAGCATATTTACGCAGGCAAAAACAGCAAGTACGTGGGTTCAACCAGCATTACGGTGGGCAGTTATACACGCAGATTTGGAGGCATATCACTCAGCGTAACACACAGCATCTACGTGGGCATGTTCAGCAGTTATAACAGCAGTATCAACAACAGTATTTAACATGGCAAAGGTCAGCAAATCATACACAGCAGTTTGCAGTTACGTTGGGCAGTCTCACGTGGGCCTAGTTACGTGGTTCAACTCAGCATTACGTGGATACCTCAGCGTATTACACAGCAAGTTTACGCTCAGCCAATCAGCAACAGGTATATACGCAAGTTAACTCATGTTCAATCAGCTAGTTATATTCCAGTAAATTGGCATTCTACAACAGTTATCACAGGCAGTCCCAGCAGTTTACAAAGCTAGCCGTACGCATATATTCCAGCTGTTCAAAGGGCAGTTAACTCAGCGATTTACAAACACATGTTCAGTCAACAGCAGTCTAAAGAGCAGTTATCTCCAGTAATGAAGCCAGTAACTCAGCCACTTGTCATTGACTTGAAGCATTGAGATCTTCACCATTGTGCCATTTGTCATTGGAATTTGCCTTGGGATCATCTCCCATTTTCCTATTTATATGAGCCTTGGGCTCTTATTGTAAAAATATAGAACAAGCTATTGGGCGGGCGGAGACTCTGCCGGATTTTGTACTCAGTTTTCACATAAATAAATAAAAGTCTTTGGTTTACTACTTTTCTTGTGGTGCATCGCTTTGGTCGGAGTATACCTGTGTCGTTTGATATGTCATACGTGAATTTCATTTGCTATCTAGTTGTTTTTCATTTTGCCTGAGAGGCACTATTGTCTAGGGAGGAGAGATTTGCAGCTATCTCAAATCTCCTCTGGGCTTGGTATATTTTGTACAATTGTTGTAGCTTGTCCATTCTCGGTTGAATGACAAGCTCAACTTGGTCTCTATATGCCAAGTCTCTTTTTGCACTAACAATTCGTTTGCAAGTGTTTTTTGTGTTTTCAAGGGACAGGTTGCCAGCTCTGTTGGAGGGCGAGGACTTCTTCGGCGGGAATAGTCACCTCCAAGGATACCAAGGGTCCCACA